>VZUA01031846.1:31943-44028 GCA_013401035.1 Horornis vulcanius
AGTCTCCTGAGAAGAACAAAGTCAGACAGGGAAACCCTCCTGAATTTTACCAAGATCTTACACTCTTTTTTTTCGGTTTTTTTTTAATGCAAGCAAGTACATAACAGAATTATGTATGTTGATTTCATTTTGTACTGCAATTCTCTGCATTACTTGGATCCAGAGCAGAACCGTAAAAAAAAAAAANCCTGTCCCTTCATCAACTTTGTTGCCTGACTTACAGACTCAAGCTGATCACTGCTTTTCCTTACTTGGATCATTGCAACTTGTTAAAGAGGACTTCTAAATACCAACCAAGGCTGCTTAAGAATTAATGCTTCAAATCCTTGAATTCCCACCTTCTGCTTTTTAAGGCTCTATATTTCAGAATTGGTGAGTCAGTGACTGAATCCCCACACAGGAAGATTCTGCACTCCTAAAGCTGTTACAGCAAAATGCTTGTGACTGAGTTGAGCAAGAGGCTACAAGAGACAAGTGCTAGAAGTTTAAGCCTTCTTTAGTTCACTCAGTGTGAGGCAAGGGAATTGCACATAATGTGCAATTCTTTTTTACGTTTCACACTCTACTGCCAGAAGTTTCTTCTTTGAAGGAATACAGGAGTTTACTCTTTCTTACAATTAATCTGTTTACTGTGCCTGGTGGAAGGTTTGTGGCCTTTCAACACCTGCTTTCACAAAAGATCACCTTCTCTGTTGGAGGATCTCCTCCCATACTTCTCCACTGATTTTTTCCAATGCTTGTTCCACTAGAAAGGTTGATAGGAAAGGTATCTCTTATCTATTTAAGCCAGGTCAAGAAACCAAGCCATTCAAGGTAAAGAAAACAGTTTGATTCACGCCTAAAAAATGCGAGATATTGCTTCCAGGAAGTAGAAAAGGAAATTAATCATCACTCACTAAGTACTGCAAGTAAAATTACTGATATGTCTAAAGGTTCAGCATTTTTTATTTGCTATTTAAAACCCCTCAGGAAGAAGAAGAAAATAAGAGCTGGAATACTTTGCCCACTGCACCTCTAGTGAATATGAAGCAGTTGTCTGGTCTAGACAGTCAGGATGCCTAACTTTAAAGACCCTAAAGAAAAGATTTATTTTATTCCAACTGCCCAAACTACAGCACTTTGTAACTGCCTTGTTTCCAGCAAAGAGAATGACCTTCACCCTAACCAGTGAATTCCAGTTCCCACCAGTTAGGGAGATTATGGCGTTTTAAACCAGTTAGACACTGCCTGGTCAGGTTACTCATTATGTGCCTTGTTCCCTTAGGCCCTTTTTAAGCTCTGGAGAGCAGAGAAGAAAAATGTTATGTCCTCTGTGGAACATTTTAGTACAGGACAACCTTTCTTTAAAAGTCAAAATGCCTTTTTTTTCCCCCCTTCTCATCTTAAGGCCAGCTCAGACAACAGACATTTGTTTGGAGAGAAGAGACTGAACTTCTGGTGAAAGAAGGGACAAATGGAAAACTTCACTTTGTCAAAGTAAGCGTGGAGAAAATCAAGTACAGAGCACAAGCCCATCAGGAAACTTAAAAGGTAAGTTTATATGATGGGAGGGGGAGAAAGAAAAAAGGGAGTTTTCTACTCATACTCAGATGATTAATACATTTGAAACTGAGGATGGTTTTATTAACTTTTTTGCAATGAACATATTTGGATTTTTGTGTTAGTGGTAGAGATGCAAGGAGAAAAATCTCCATAATGATCATATTCTCTTTCTACTAGTCCTGGGATTAGTCAATCACCTAGCAAATTTAAGCCTTGGGACATCCAAGTATTAGAGATGTAGATTTTGAGACAACAGCTTGGGTTTCCGTGGTCCCACCAGAGGCTGAGGCAAAGCAGCTGAAGTTACTGCAGTAAGTTATGCCCTCACTGCATTGATTCCCAAACAGACTAAATTAAGAAATCATACTTAAGATGTCTGTTCTATAAATATCTCTTTTTCCATTTAAATGCACGTGTAGCCTATTTTAAATATCTCTTGTGACAAACTGTTTAATTGCAATGTGCATGGAACAGGACAAGGAAAACATACCAGTCTCCTGAGAAGAACAAAGTCAGACAGGGAAACCCTCCTGAATTTTACCAAGATCTTACACTTTTTTTTCGGTTTTTTTTTNGGGGGAATCCATTCCCTAATCTAGGAACATACCAGACAGATAGCTGTGCTTGCCTGAGAGGGCAGAGGAGAAAATTTAAACCAAAGGAGCTGGAAAGAGCACTTTAACAACAGTGCAGCCTGTTATCAATTCACTGCAGGCCTAGACTATTTCTTTTCTGTGCCAAGCAGGCATCAGTAAGTGCTCACTGGATGCATTCAGACCCAGCTGAGCAGACACACCGCTTAAACCTCAGATTTCCCCATCCCACAGGAAGGTAAAAACCCAAAGAGATGCAATTTCTTTTAAGCACTGACTACTAATTTATTTGGAACCATTTCCAAAGAACAGCAGAGGAGGGTTCCAATAAAGAAAACGTGGTTTTGAGACAAAATTGCAACACTGTGACTTAATGAAAACAAAGAGCAAGGCTAGGTTCCTTTATGCTTGAGTGACAAGCCATGCAGATGTCTTTCCTTTCTAAAGAAACCACTACTGAAAGGGTCTGGACCCAGCATGCTAAAGGGTGCAAGTACAAACAGAGGTCAATATTCTGTGTCAAACTGCTGATTTCATTACCAGAATGGTGAAACAAAGTTCAGCATAACACCTTGAGCCCTACAAATTCTGCACAGTTGTGTTTTCTAAGCCAGGTATATACCTAGATTACTCTACTACAAGAATTCTTCTAGAAAACGTGATCCAGAATAACAATATAATTGTACATTTGTTTCTTGGGCTAGAGAAAATTCAACAACTTTATCCTAGGACTGTTTTAAGGAAATATAGGAACTTCTCAGTGAGACAATGTAGACAGTATAAACAAGCACCTTAGTAACAGCAGCCTCATGCAGCAATGCTACTGGCCAAGATGTGAAACAACAATTGCCTGGGCCAAAAAATGTCTCATCTGTAAGAGAAACTTCAGCCTTTAAATCCAAATTCTAGATCTGCATTTGCCAAGGTGTATTATTTAACAAAAAACTGCTTCCAGCCACGAGGAAAGACCCTGAGGTAGACCCAAAGAGGTAGAACAGGACTGGTAGACTGAGCAATACTGCAAAGCTGCAGTATCTGGGCATCAGCTACAGCCATCCTCATCACAAAAGGTGTCAGGTCAAAACACAACACAGCTGAGGGCCCCCTGAAAAAGAGGCCAGTGCACAGCCAGAATGGAAGGAAAGACTGTAAGCTGGAACCAAGAGGATCTGAGAGGACANTAAGAGGAACTTCAGCCTTTAAATCCAAATTCTAGATCTGCATTTGCCAAGGTGTATTATTTAACAAAAAACTGCTTCCAGCCACGAGGAAAGACCCTGAGGTAGACCCAAAGAGGTAGAACAGGACTGGTAGACTGAGCAATACTGCAAAGCTGCAGTATCTGGGCATCAGCTACAGCCATCCTCATCACAAAAGGTGTCAGGTCAAAACACAACACAGCTGAGGGCCCCCTGAAAAAGAGGCCAGTGCACAGCCAGAATGGAAGGAAAGACTGTAAGCTGGAACCAAGAGGATCTGAGAGGACACCCTGGGCATTAAGACATCTTTTACTGTCCTAAGCAACAGCAAGAACTTAAGACAAAGAGCAACTTTGCTTTTTACTAAGCCAAACAGCTCCTGCAAAGAGAGTAAGGGAAATAAATTAATTTAAATAGATGTGGTCTGCAGCGAGTGGCTGCACATTTTGATTGTACTGCCTTTGGGGTTACAGTGGTTTTTAAGCTCCAACATGGTATGACCTTTCATGACTTTCACAGCAGACCTTTCCTATTCTCCTTCATTCTGCTCTCTGATTCCACCTAGATAAAATAATCCTTTAATTTAAGGCACAGCAGGATTGTAGCTGCTACCTCAGGACACCCCTAAACACGTCCAGGGAGGTAGCAATGAAGGGGTTGAAATGGAGATGCTGAACATCTTCCACAAAACACACCCACCTTCCAACATACATTAAAAGATGTGTTGGTAAGTACTGCTGCAGTCACCTCTGCAGGAGGGTATTTTCTGCCTCCACTCCTATTAATAGTTCACACACTGTCCTCTCCAGTACTGGATTTGGCAAATGGTTCACCCACAACTGCACACACGGTCTAAACGTCTAAAATCTCCAAAATCTTCTAAATCTAAAACTACCTGGCTCTTTTTCACATTGGTTCACAGAGCTTTCATGGAGTGGTAAGAAGAATGCCAGGAGTATTTTATTTTACTTTCATTCCACATTACAGAATACTAAATCCCCCATTATCAGTTAAGACAGGATTGTGCTTTATTTACAGATAACGCTGCCTTGCCTTCATTGAAAGCCTTCCTTGAAAATTCTTTACATTTTGTTTCTGGTTGGTTTTGTTTTGAACAAACTGCTTTGCAACTACACTGAAATAAACAACCCCAAATACACAGAAACACAAAGCCTTTTGAAGCACACAAATGTACATTTCATTTTCTCTACCTTCCTGTCCTTTGCTCCTTCTGAAAAAAAAGATTTGCTGGATTTCGTATCAAAGTGTACCTTATGAGCTCTCAAGCAGTAAATTAAATAGCTGGGAAAAAAAAAATCAAACAATAAATTTGATTGAGAACCACCAGCAGAGTAGAATAGAAGGTGATGTTGGGCAGACCAAAAAATTGCCAGTGTTTCTCATCCACTTAGAATTTCCAGTCTCAGCCAAAAGCAATGTGGAGAAAGGAGCACCACACACAAGAAACAAGTGGAAGCCTGGTACATCTCTAGGTGACTTGTTCTGCTACAAGTCCCTACAAAGCTTTCCAGTTATGTACTTCAAAGGCCAGGGGAAAGACAGGTCTGGGGATTTCCAAGCCTGGGACTGCCTCAAGAGCTGATTCTCACCAACAGCCCAGTTCTGGCACTGCTGAAGGAACAGGCAGGACAGTTACATCAGGCAGTGTCCATCCTGATGTGGCTGCTTTGGCTCTGCCCGAGACACACTCAAAAGCACAGTAAAAGGGACCACTGATCTAGTAAGATATGCAGCTTTCTTTCACTGATCCCAGCTGCTTCCAGGTCAGATTATGCTGCACACAAAGGACGGACTAGACTGCAGCCTAGCTCTTAAACTCGATTTAGAAAATTACAGGTAAGTTTGCCAACTTGCCAAAAAAAAAAAAAAAAACCCACCACCCAAAGAGCAACAACTCTGTATTTATATATGTATAAAAAACTTATTCTAACATCTGTGCAAAAAACTGAAGTGACCACTTATGCCTTCTTTTTTCCTTCTTCTGTGCCCCTCCAATATTTCCTTGAAAAAAAGGGATAATCTTATTTCACCAAGCCTCTTTTCAGAATTCATTGCTTCTGACATGAAGACTCTTCTCCAACTCTAAGTCAGGAGTTATAGCTGCTTTTTGCAGTGTGAGGCATCAGGAATAAGAGAGTGTTCTATTTTTCCAAAGCTAGGCAAGTTGTTTATTAAATCTGCACCTTCTCCAAGATAACATGCACAGAAAATATTAACAGAAATTCATTTATCTATGGACAAAGAGGTAAGTGTGGGGTTTGTTTTCTCCTTTGCACATGTGCACAGGTATTCTGAGAAATCCAATGCAAGTTTTCATTTTCCCAAGCAGCCACCTCACTCTTCTTTGTGAAAGTTTAGGCCGCAAGGTGGAACATGTTTGTTTCACTGCACTGGTACAGTGTTCACAACACTGCCTCAGATACCACAAATTAAATCAAGCCACCCCATACTGCACATTTCTAGCACTGCAGTTCTGCCTCCTATGCTCAGGGGCTGCGTGTTGCCCTGCCTGGTCAGATGGGCCAGCTCCAATCTCTGATTGCCCTCTCAGCCCTATTTTTTTTCTCCCACAACGCCTCCACAAATACACTTGCCCAGCACTCACCAGGGTGGAATAACTTCCTGCTATTTATCAAGGGTTTCCACTTCATCATTATAAGAAGTGCCCCCTAAACACAGAAGCTAAGGGCCACTTAGAATTCAATAAACTATTAAAATCACTCTAGAGAACAAGGTTAGCAGCTCTTCAAGACAGAACTATTTCCACCATCCCCCAAGTGGCTTAGAAAATAATCTGTTATCATTCTAGTGCATTACGTTGTTTGGTTTGGGGGGTCGTTCTCTTCATATTTTTCAAAACCCCACGTAACACCTACTTATACAGTGAAAGAAGAGTACGAACACGTGCAAAATTTTATTTCCATTCACACACTTTACCAGCTTTTGACAGATGTTCCATGAGTTCAACCACCCCGTCACTTTGCACTCATCCCAAAGGAATCTCTTTTCAGCTTTCTCTCCCCACACAGAGCCCTGGTGCTGCCCAGCTGCACTGCTCTGCTGCTCACAGCAGGAGCTTTAGGCTTTCTCTCCCCACACACAGCCCTGGTGCTGCCCAGCTGCACTGCTCTGCTGCTCACAGCAGGAGCTTTAGGCTCGGAGGCGAGGCGGGACTTACACTGGTCACTCGGCGGTAGATCTGCGCGGCATTTTGGCACTCGGAATAAGGATACTCAGACGTGGCCATCTCTAGCATACACATCCCAAAAGCATATACATCAACGGACTCATCATATTTCTCCTCATACATCTCGGGGGCCATGAACTCTGGGGTACCTTAAATTAAAAGAACGATTCAGACTCTAAATGTCTCAAAGCGAGCAGAGGCTGCTGGCGTTACTCACCGCAGGGGCAAGCGGCTGGGCAGACCTGTGAGACAAGAGAAAGTGGAGGCAAAAAGAAGAGGGAGGAAACCCTTAGTGACTCTGTTGCACCAATGCACTTTGTGAGCCTTCCATTGCAAGGCCTTTTTGGAATAACAGTGGCGTGTGAGATCTGATGCAGTTCCTGCTTTAGGTACGTTAGTTGATACAAATATCAGAACAGACTGGATTAGCCTGAAACCAAACGGAGGGGAGGGGATGAGAAGAGGGAAGAACTGTAGACTAGCCATAGGCTGCAAACCAAATACTAAGGAGAGTTAAGGCACTTACCTTATCTCCCTGTAAGAAAAGACTTTTTTCATAGGTTACCTGACTGCCCTCTGCTGCAAAAGAAGTAGTACTGGTAAGAGCCCACAGCTAGTCTCTGACCTGTGCTCTCCATCTACTTGCTCAAGTAGAATGGTTCGGGTAAGGCCTTGCAATGAAAAGCTCTGTTGTCACAAATACAAATCTCCGTGAAAAGAGGATAAAAGGTAATTTTCTGCAAAGGCCACTCACCAGAGCCCTTTTCTTCACATACTTACCTTCCCACCTGCAGTATATTTATAGGCCTACTGCAGATACAGGCATTAGTGAGGGACATCCTACAGTCAAAAATACTCAGAAATACAGAGAGATTGAGTTACAGGCATAGAGCGCGAGATTCAACAAGTCCCATTAAATAGTATGCAGAAAATTATTGCCCAGTGAAGCATCACAGATCCCCTCTGCAAACAAGGGGACTGCATTGTATGATCAGATTTACTTTAAGCCAGAGATGCAAGTTTGCTTTTTGTAAATTGAAGCACAGAATTATTTCCTGCAGACACCAGATTCCAGACAATTTACAGATCGTTCTACAGCCCATTGCTTGTTTTCACCACGCTAAACCAAAAAGAATGTAATTGCAGTCATTTATCCAAAGGCTAACCATTAACAGATAACTATGTAACAGATGGTAATTTTCCAGTGATAAATTTGAAGATATGACAAATATGCTTAAGAAATTATGATTTTTAACACCATTCTTTTCTTCCCTATTAATACTTTGACCTGGTTAAGAAGCAGGAAATATTTCAGCGACAGCTTGCAAGAAAATTTACAGGTATACACCATTGATCCCAGCTAGGAATCTGGCACAGGACTGTTGAGTAATGCTGAATTTTAGCAAGCTCTAAATATTGAGAGCAAAAGAAACTTCATTCCCTGCAGTCCATCCACCCAACTATAAAAACAAAGCTGATAAAACCAATTCTTTCATGAATTCACAAGAAAAATTACACTAGTCGCACCAAACCAATTTCTGAGGAAGGTTATGAATGGATACACAGGGACAGAGCCAAAATAAAGCAGTATTTCCCAATGCACCCTCCTAACTCACACAAATCCACATTCTACAGACTCCCTGAGAAAGGCATTATATCACAGTCTGTGTTATTACTTAAATATATATAATATTGACTTTCTTTGGTATATCACAGTTTCTGATTATTCACAAGCTGCAAGAGATTCAATATTAACCCCTGGTGACAATAGAAAAAATAATTTGCCTGTATGAACTAATGCTACACTAAATATCAAAATGTTGTTTGGTCACCAAAATGCATTTGTACATTTCTTGAAGCAGCACCACATCAAAGGTAAGATTTATATGTAGTGAAGAGTGGTTTTATCAACGATGTTGCACTAGATTGTTGGGCAGGACAAGAACTCTACATTCTGAAATAGCTGATGTTAATATACAAGTATCAAAAGCACAACCAAAATTTCAACATGTCTTTGCATTAGGAACACAGAATGACCTCAGCAACCAAGAGACAAAGCCTACATATTTTCAGGCTTTGACCATGTACCTTTCTAAGCATGTTTTTTAGGGAAGTTCTTAAACACTCAAGTCTCCAAAGAGGTAGACTGGCTCAGCAGCCTCCAAAACAGGAGAGGCTTACCTATCACACTTTTGGCAAAAGAGGCTCGTTTCAGGGTTGCCAGACCGAGGTCTCCAATCTTGACTGATCCAGTGGGGCCAGTAATGAAGATGTTGTCACATTTTAAGTCTCTATGAATGATGGGAGGAGTGCGTGTGTGTAGAAATTGTAAGCCTTTCAGGATCTGACGGCACCAGCTTCGTAGCACTTTAATTTTCATCACTTTAAATCTTTTCAAATACCTAATGAAAAAAGCAACAATAGGTTAAACAGATTCTGCTAACAAATACTGGATTAGACTATACCATTTGATGTTTGGAAGCAAAGAAACAGTAATTAAAGACATGTATCAATTTAAACTTCTATTTTAAAATCTACCTGGGCGTTTCAGGACTTCAGAGGAGCTAAAGATGATTCCCCTTAACAAAACCTATACTCTTGCTTCTAGCCAGCAGACTATAATGATGAAACAAATGTGAAAGCTTGGTGTACATAGCTGATAACTCCTCTGCATACAAAATCATTCTACAGCAATTAGACAGTTGGACTGCTAAATTTCAAGGCACTGCTTTAATGACCAATAATTCAAGGCTCATCAATTACAGTTCTTTATCTATTTAACTTCTTAAACACTTACAACCTCTACCTTGATTGATTATAATTATAATCAGTGTGGGGAGGTGGGTCACTAGATCCAGAATGTTAATAACCAACAAAGCACAGAGCTGTGGAAAACTGCAAGAGCTCTGAAATCATTATTACCTCGTTTACAAGAGTAGTACAAGCACTCTGTTCAAGGTTTCCACATTACATTTTAAATCTGCTTCAAATTTACCTGTGGAGTTATCAAATAAATCAGAGACACTTAGAGATCCCCTCCCTGGTGCAGGGCAGGATTTGATCACCTGAATCCAACTGGTACTACTCATTACTTCAAAACTATGGACAGATACAGACAGGGCAGAGAAATCTTTAAAAAGGTTCTACAAAAAATTGAGGTGGAAGAGTTCATAGGTAAGTCTGTACCCCTCTGCAGGTAGAATGCAACTCAACCTTAACTATTCTATCTTTGCCACTCTTTGAAACCCCAGACAGGGGAGTCATACCAAAAATATTTTTTCAATGTGCATTGAAAAGACCTAAGACTAAGATCTTATTCTATTCCTTAACTTCAGTAGATTAGAGATGCCACAAGGTGAATAACCTCTGACAGTTTTCAAGTGCCTTCCAGCAGGGTTTTCTCTCAACCTCTCTCTGGGTAACACAATTTGAGTGAAGAGCTGTTTTGCTCCTCCTGAAAAAGTAGGGGCTGGAATACACGTAGAGAAAGGACCTAGTATGCTCTGCAGAGCAAGGACTTCCTTCTTGGTCAGGCAATGTTCCTCAGCCAGAGTGTCAGATAAAGGCCAGTTTCACACTACAGCAAGACTGCTGGTCAACTCTGGGACCAGCATGGAGTCGAGCAACTACAATCTCAAACTACAAGCAAGTTGTGTTCAATTATTCTGTGGTAGTGGTCAGTCTCTCCTGCAGGTCCACTTGGTCAGGAGATGGAGTCCTGATGAAATCACTTCAATCAACTCCAACACAGAAATGCACTGTAGTCATCCCTTTTATTTCAATTTCTCCAATTCAAAACAAGATCTGGAAAATCAAGTTGCTAGCAACAATCCTGCTGTGAAAACGAATCTGTAAAAGCAACTGAGACAGTTCCAGAGGAAATCACGTCTCAGAATGTAAAGAGAGGCAGGGGAAAAGCCAAGCCAACGAAGGAGACAAACTGAAGGAGGTTCTGAATCACATCAGCTACCACTTGAGTTCTGGCTATCGACAGAACCCTCATTCATCTCTCTTGAGCCTGGTCCAAAGATCACATGCTAGGGGCATTTCAGTTCAGCATCTGGAATCCCTAATTACATTCTTGGTTACAAATGTGCTAGTCCACTGCCAGCTTCTCCCTGCTGAAGGACCTGGATCCAGCCATCACCCAGCACCGTGCAGTGTGGCTGCCGTTGTTCTACCACACTGTCCTGAATTGAGTCACACATCACTTAATGCAGATAACAACTTAAAATGGAAGCACATATAAATACACAAAAATAGACAAGTCTACTAGTCAGTATGTTTTCACTTTTCCTACTGTCATAGAATAACTTGGGCTTGAAGAGACTTCAGGAAGCTTCCAGTCTAGATTTCTCTAACTACAATTAGACACAGCTCAAAGAGCTATAGGAATCCTTACTAAAAAAAAAAAAAGAAAAAGAGAAAATTTCCTTTAAGATATCATCACACTTGTATTCTGATCACTTTTTTACATCAAGTGACAACAATGTCTATGTCACAAGTACCAAAACAAAAGCATCACTTCTATCAAACGGAGGTAAAGTAAACATATTGAAAAAAAAAAAATAGACGTAACAGTCAAATATATGTAAACATAAGTGTACAGTGTAAATCTAGGAATATGCCACACACAGGAAATAACAGAAATCTCCCACACAGTTTACCTGTCAAGTCTCAAGTGAAATGGACTAGAATAAAATTAATCACAATTAAAACACCATCTATACAAGGGGGGAGAAAATCCTTGCCAGAACTCCACAGTTTAAAAGATCTTCAATTAAAGAGCCTATTACTTTTTTTCTGGATTAAATTAAAAGGCTTTCTTATTCCAAGGTACAAAATAATCCCACAGACAGAAAATCTGGGGTATTTCTCACTACCAACACCCTACGTTATAACTGTTTATTATTACTTCAAAATCTTGCTTACGACACTACATAACCCAATCCAAATATTAAAATCTGTAAGAGGGATAAAGGAGTAAAAAAAGGGAGAAAAAATAAATTTAGCACGACACATTCAGAAGAAAATTAGGTAAGGTTTATTTAAAGACATCTGTACCGAGGTGCAAAACCATTAACTTATTACTTGTCTGAAAACAGCACATGAAGCAGCAGATCTAGTATTTTATCTGAAATATCTTAAACAACCTGAGAAATACCTCCACTGAACATACAGCTAAAGAATGTTGTCGTATCCTTAGCCATGGAGTGCTGTTTCAAGAGACAAACACTTCCCTGAAACTGAGCCCAGACTCCCAAAGAGCCATTTTTCTTCTCAAGAATGTCCATCCATAGCTATCAATAAGCATGGTAAAAAACACAAGATATTCACAGGCTATAAGGGAAGGCAGAGGGGGCAAGGCACAGGGGGCAAGGCACAGGGGGCAAGGCAGTTTCCAGCTCCAGGGCGGAGCAGAGCCCTGTCACTCCCAGCACAGGGATGGATGGTGGAGCAGCTGGGACACTCCCAGGGAGGAGCAGAGCCCTGTCACTCCCTGCACAGGGATGGATGGTGGAGCAGCTGGGACACTCCCAGGG
>VZUA01031846.1:44161-57172 GCA_013401035.1 Horornis vulcanius
AAAAAAAAAAAAATTCTGAGTATTGCCTTCCTGAGCTCTTAAAACCCAGAAGCCTTGTGCATGTGCTTACTGGAACATTACAAGTAAGAAGTGACAAGCTTGCTGACTTAAAAGATGTTCTACCATACCTGCAATGCTAGTGATGCTCCTCCTAAACAAGAATGTTCCCACAGTAGGTTATCCCTCAGCAAAAGGGCTCTGTTCTCATCTACTCTAAATATCACCTATTTCTAGGGCTCTGTTGTTGTGCTAACAAAACTGAAACGCTGTGATTTGCCTTAATTTACTTACGTTTTTAATGTTCCAGACGTCATGAGTTCCGTCACAAGAACAATACACTTTTTTCCTTTGACTGTAGACTCCCAGGAATCATAGAACCTGACAATATTGGGATGCTGAAGCCCTTTCAGCATCCCAGCTTCCTCTTTAAATCTTTGTCGCTCTGACTTGGACAGCTTCCGATCCTAATGAAAAAGAAAAGGTGCAT
Organism: Horornis vulcanius; assembly: GCA_013401035.1. NCBI lineage: Eukaryota > Metazoa > Chordata > Aves > Passeriformes > Scotocercidae > Horornis > Horornis vulcanius. Next base: position 44,649 of record VZUA01031846.1, read on the forward strand.
CAGAAAGGTTTGATTTTCTTATTGAGAGGCAGCAACTTGAAAACAGTTAGGTATACACAAGAATCAAGTGTCTTAAATGTCATTTGGTATGCAATTACCTTTAAGTATTCTGGTTTGAACACATTCTATTACAGTCTTTTTATAATATGTTTTTCTTTATAATTCCATTGCTCTCAGGGTTAAGAACTGCAAGTCTGTAGATTAACTCCTTCTGCTTCCCCCTGCTTTACTCTTAATAAATTTAGCTGTTGCCTGACTTGGGGTGGAAGGGGGACATAATGGCTTGAACAGTTCAGTGTTTGAGAATGAAATCAGATCATTCAAAGCATCTCCCTCTCATGTGGACATAACAACAACCTTTCATTATTCCTAGATGTCTACCCCGAGCACTGGTAACAGATGGGATTAGCCACCCACAGAGGGGGTTAAGATCAGACCTCTGTTAACATACAGTACGTTCCTGTAGCTGTAGACCATCAAGGGAAATGAACTGGATTTTCTTTGATTAAAAGCAGAACCTCATGATTGAGCAAGTTTCCTGAAATCTCATGTCAACAAAACTGAAAACCTAACTCCCAGTAGAGACAGAAAGCAATCTTTTGGCCAGAGACAGAACACAAAGAAGCATTCCTGGACAATCCTGCTGCATTACCTACCAACAGCTGGCTACCAGCTATCACCAAGACTCCGAGCAGCACATCTCAAAGAGAAGACTTCTCCTTGTGCCATGCAGTGCTCTCAGCTTACCAACACATGACCAGTGCACTGCTCACACCGTCTGACTGACTGGCACAAACTGGGTCCATATGCAGTTTGCATTAGAAAAACATAAAATATTTCAGGATATACTTAAAGTCAGGAATTTCAGAAGCATTGTTTCTAACTGTTATTTAGCAATAACCAAAGACCTATTTGTTAGATCTGAGTAATGATTTTAAGTCACTTGCTTTCACATTGTCTTTTCCATTAAAAGGAGGCAGTAAAAACACACAGGATTTACTCATACTCCCATTGTCCTCCAGACAGTAATTCCTCTTCCTTTGTTTACAGGTCATGTGTTTTCTCAATACAATTCAGCCATATAATATCTAAACCATCCTACATTCACTAAGATCATCAACTTTTTCTAAAAGGTTCACAGAGTATCTTCAGGCATGGACAAACTTCTTTTTCAGATGAAGCTCCAATTTTCAGAAATATACAATTTCCCTGGGTAAAAGTCTGAAAACAGGTTTGAAATCATCTCAAGGATCAGTTTCCTACTGGTTTCTATGAACATCACTCACCTTTGCAATTCTTAGGAAAATGCAAAATCCTTATGTATGATTAATTTAATCTACAGACATCAAAAAGCATTCAATCCTACAACTACTTCATCCTGCAGAAATCAGCATTACCACCTCTTCCCATTCTTTCATAAGAATACTTGCACAAGTTTTGATATAACATTTGCAGAAACTCCGCCAAAAACTGAGCATTCATGTCTGCTTAGGTATTGCAGGGGGTTTAATATGTAATTAATACTCCCATCTGAGCTGCCTTGCCCATCTAATAGCTTTCCTTTCATTATAATGAACAAGGCAGCACAAGTTGTGTTTCAAACCTCAATCTTAAATGCTTCAAACTGCTGTGAGACAGAAAAGCAGCGAGCTGCAAGAGGTGCAGCTGACCATACACACACACTTCTAAGCAACAGTGCTTCAAACAACACAATCACAATATCTTCTTACAGGAAAATAAAGCAGTATTCTCAGCTTCTGCACTTGACCTAAATAATTCACTTTTTAAACCACTGTACTTTGTATTATATATAGTCATTATACAAAGAAGGCTGCAATAATTACTTTTCTATCACTTAAATAGTCAGTATGAACACCAGCATTTATTTTTGTCCAAACCCAAGATATCAGATACACATTTGGATTACATTTCCTCTATTGTGTACATACTAACAAGTTATCTACCACAAACACTGTTAGCCGGGTTTAGACCTACATTTAACATCAAGTCAAGTGTATTTCATTTCATTCTCATTTTAATCCACATAACCCAATCTCCCCTAAGGGCTTTATTCAGTTTTCTCTGCCCCTGTACTGCTGTCCCCAAATAGAATCTAACCAGTGCTAATCACTCCTCCCAATGACCAGACTCCTAAGGGGCAGCCACATTTGGACTCATTTCTCTCTCTGGTCACATCCATGGCAGCCCCATGCTCCTGCAAACACAGCTGTGACGTTCAGCACAGACACTCAACCCTTCAGAGCTGGCATTAAAATCCCACCAAGACCGTGCAATAGACTAAGTAAAACAACTCTGCTTTGAAAGTCACAGTGCCCCAGTGATCTGGGACAAGTTTGGACAAAGCACAGGCCAAAAACTTCCACCCAGGAACACAGCTATGTTTTTGCAACCAAGGAAACCCTGCACCCTTCGGTACATAACTGCAGCAGCAAAAGGGAACATTAAACAGAGCTGGAAGAAAAAGACAGAGAGGCCACTTGTTTCCTAAGCCCAGCAATGCATAGTACCTTTTACTACCCTCATTTCCTTGGACACACAACCCACACCCTCATCCCTAACAGCTTTTATACTCTTCTCCTGAAGGAACACTAATGCTAGGTTACAGAAGACTGTCAATATACTTTAGAAGAACCCACAGCCCTAACATTCAGGAAAATACTGCATCTCCTGTACAATTACACCTACAAAGTCTGGATACACAATGCCCCTGGGTTTAGATGTACGAATTACTTTCTAACGCAACTTGCAAACAGTTGGCCTGCAGGCCAACATACAACTTAAAAATGGCATGTCCAATTCCAAAACCTGAGTAATTAAAAATATTAGACAGGAAGATCTCCCCGGCTGCATAGAGACAGATGAGAATAGAGCCCATCCCAAATGCATGTTGGCATCCTTTGAGCTGTTAGTATGGGCAAAAGTGACAACTTCACCTCATGCCTGTTCTTGTACAAGAATGCAACTTAAGCAGCTGCAGCTACTAAAATATTGAAACAAGCAAGTAAAATGGAGCACTGTATGTAATTTGGGAGACTGAGCTGTTACCAGCCGTGTTAGGTATAAATAGTTCAGGAAAAGCAGGGGAATGAGAGTATCTTGGCATCACGTGGAATCCAGAAAGTGGCTGTACAGCATAGCTGTGGCAGAGAGAAAAAAGCCATCATCACTTAGTGAGAATTTAAAAGAATGTTTTGCAAGACTGGGAAGGGAACAGTTTTCACTGTCCTCAGTTCTAACTGCATACTCCAACAGACTCTCAAACCCAAATGTCTTTCCAACAAGGCAGCTACTTGTTGGAAAGTTGGGGCAGTACTCAGAACCCATTGAGGCCTCTGAGCAGAAGTCTGCAGAATTGCAAGACCCTCAGCTCTGTCTCCACTTCTAAAGATGTAATGACGTCTGTGGCCTATCACTCAAAATATGCCCTCCTTTTGATTAAATTATTCCAAGTGTGAATTGGATAAGCAGATTTATGCCCTGCAGCCTTTTTCCTATAACTCACGGTCTAAAAAGGTACATAGATGGATCATCTCCACATGTATTTGCTGTTTTCATTTGAAAGCAGGAATATAGGTTTCACAGATGAACATTCCAGTTTCACCTGGAAGTACAAGATTAGTTAGACAATGTGCTTATTTTTTTAATTTTATTTTTAAGTCAAACAGCCAGAAACTAAACAAAGTAGAAAGACTCACAAGTAGTTTTCCATAAGCCTAGGAAACTTAGACAATTTTATAAAGAAGCAGCACTTTAAGAACAGTTAATAATACACAGCTTGATATCCTATCCTTCAAAGACCAAATCATTTTGGAATTCCCACTAATAAAATTTAAAAATGGACATACTCTCTCCTTTTCTGGTCTTCTTTTACCATAAGCAGCCTTAGGCAGACAAGACAAAGTCCTAAATCTAGAAGTTAGCCAATCACATTCTTGTAGTAGCTCAGTCGGCACATGCTGAGCAGATATAGACCAAATATTTTTAAAAATATACAAAGCTGTCAAACTATAGGAGAGCTTGCTTCCTAAAATGGATTTAACTACCTTATAAAATGGACAGCATTGTTCTTCCTAAACTGATAGCTTCCCTGGAGGACCTAAGTGTCACATCCCAATCACTGGGCTGCCCTTTGAACAAACTGAAACAGATGCATCAAGCCTACTCCGTTCATTTCATTCATTCCTTTCCACCTACATTAAATTGTTTTGACAAGCCAGGACAAACAGCAAGGCTTCCCAGCACGTGACTCGCAGTTCTGCAGTGCCAGGGGCCCGAAAGGAGACAAGCAGCAAATGAAACGATTGTTCAGCTCAGAGCCATTCAATAAGCTTTTTCTTGGCTGTTTCCATTTATCCAGGTCCTTCCCATTGGATTTGTTTAGCTCAGGAAAGAGCTATCAGAGGTGTTTACATGTTTCAATGTAAAACAGAGATCTTGGGCATTCATGACAAACCAGGTACAGGTTTACTCTTCCACTAATTTCCTTAACGTACAGCAGCATGAATTACATGCCTTATATAAATGAAAAACAAACCAACCCAAAACCAAAACAACTCCCTTCCCCCAAAGATTAGCTATTGTACCAAGCCACGAAAAACAAAACTCACCAGCAAAAAATGCCTATATTCCTCTGGTGATTTGTTTCAGCCAAGCCTTACTATCTACTCAGTATCCTTAGTGAGGAACTAAAATACATTTCTAGCACATAAATTTATCTTAAATTTCCACTGGGAGACTCACATAGTCACTGGGCCTGCTGAGCAATTTCTCTTGTGTTTTCCTTTCTATCTGTCCACAGTCCTGAGTTCTGTGGTGTGCACAGCAGGACAAGCAATCCCCCATCAGCAGAACACGATCCAGCACCAGAGCAGCCGCAGAGCCCAGCGCAGAGCCCAGCGTGGGCAGCCTCCTCAGCAAGGCACCACACCCTGCATTGCTTCAGTCCCTTCAGCCAGCCCAAGCTCAAGCAAGGGTCCCACTGTTTTTACTGACTGCCCACAAAGGGCTGAGCTGTAGTCTGGGACAATTCAGCTGGCATTAAACAGACACAGTTTTGCACTGGTGGCACAGAGCACCTCACCCTCAAACACGTACTACAGGATACCAAGCAAGAGGCTACCAAGAGCAACACTCTACATGGAAAAACAACATCTGCCAACTCCTGCTATACATCCTCCAAGGTGATTTTCACTTCCTTAACACCAAGTACAATTTATACCACTGAAGTGCCGGGGAACCTTCATGCACAGCAGAACAAACCAGACTCAGAAAACTTCCCCTGATCTCCATCTACAAATAACTAGGCTCATAAGCAATATAGGTCAACTTTAAACCGTTTGGGTTTTGTGTTTTTCAGAAAAAAAAAAAACCTGTCGAAGAGCTGCTACACAATTTAGAGCTCTTCCATCTTCCACAATATTAGGAAGATAAGCAGTAAAGAGGAAACAGGGAAAGACTGGACACTTCATGTACTACAGACAGGTTTTACTAGCTTTCTGCACGTCATACCTCTAGATCCAGAAATGATACACAGCTGTAGTGCAGGGACAGGCAGAGGGTTGTTTTGTGGGGAGGGTTAACTAGACTACAGCAACAGTACTTAGTTTTCATCCAGACATGCACTAGAAAAATTAGCAGCAATGAACTGTCTTCAAGTGATGTGATCTGTAAATGTACAGCCATGAGAGACTTCAAAGTGCTGTTGAATTATAGATAGTCTGAATCACAACCAAGGTAAATTATCTATCTGTGCTGAGGTTACACTGAGCAGCATTTTATCAGGCATTGAAATGTCTGAAAATTCGAGTGAAGACACTGCAGCTCCCAGCCTATTATTTGGAGGAAGAAGTAGCATACAGAACAGACAAATGTTCTTCTGTGTGCATTTCTGCAGCATATGAGAAAGGCTTTGCAAGCCTTTAAGCAAGGTTAATGAGGGGTCATCAGAGGAGAAGCTAGCAAGACTGCGCTCTGATACTGGGCAGTGTTAATGGAACTGAGGCTTTGTGGGCTGCAGTGTTCTCATCCTGAAAAAATCTAGCAGTTAAGAGGAAAAATGAGCACAGTAACCATTGAGTCAGATTAACAAAATATCAACAAAGAGTCCACTGAGCTTAAAAATCATCCAGCATTACAGAGTTGGTGCCTAGAAATGGAAGGCTCAGTGCACAGGCACTGCATCTACTTTTCTGTGTCAACACATGCACCACTTTATACTTCCCAGCATTAAAGAGAGAGAGATAGAGAGGTAGAAAGATAAAAGGGAAGGGAAAGAGGCTGCTCAAAATGCATCCCTGTACAGCAACAGATAAAATTGATCAAAGATGTGCACAGATCCTTCCATCACTCTACTTTCTACAAACCACTGAACAATTAAATAGAGCCGAACAGCTGCTGTTCCAAAACTACGTATCCAGGCTCAAAACCACCAGCTCCCCCGCCACTCCTTGTAAGGCTTGTGCTCTGGACCCACTGCCAGCTTTGCTGCTCTTCATCTGACATGCTCCAGCACCTCAGTGATCTTCTCTTAGTGAGAGGCCCAGAACTTTCCAGTCACTTTCCTGCTCATCTTAGTTTAAAGATCGAAGACAAAGCTTCTGACAGGTAGCAAAGCGCAATGCAAGGCCAAGTGAATGCTGATTGAAAGAATGATTTCACCCTGCTCCTTGGCAAGTCTCCACAAGAAGAATCAATTTTATATAAGCTACAAACAATCTTCATGGAGCATGCAAATAACCTTAAGAAAGATAAGACTGAATTATAAAACACATATCTAACACAACAGAAAAGGCTTGAAACAGTTTGAAGCTTGAAATAGCTTACAAATTTTAAAGTTCCTGATTAAGGATAAATATTTGCTGTAGGTTTCGTCTCACACAAGGTATTAAAAACGCTTTAAGTTTCAGGAAAGTACACAAGTAGTCAACCTAAGTGAAAGACTGAGGGATTATTCCCATTACTTGTCAGTTCCCTGGTGAAAAGCACCTGCTTTCAAAATTTTTCACCACTGGTTATGTGAAGGGCAAAGGAAAATGGGTAATTGATTTGGTAATGCTCTTCTGTGTTTTAATTTCTGACATTTCAATGCACTACAATGGTAACTAAATATTAACTTCATTGGAAGATGAAGTTAATTTGTTAAAAACACAAAAAATACAAGTGCTTCTTGTCCTTTCTCTCAGAATTGTTGCAGTTAAATGATACAGCAAATGTACACAACTTATGCTGCTCAAATGCTAGAAATTAAGAAACAAATTATACATAACCTGACAGATAACTGACCGAAGGAGGGAAAAGAAACTCTAAGTGATCAAACAAAAGGAGGACAGAAGTCTCCATCAGTCACCATTTAGTCTGAGTAAGTCAATTATACACATCCTGAAAGAACTTGTAATTGAGTACGCTTGAGCAAATCATCTTTGTCTCAGCACTGAAGGGGAAATATCTGCAAACTACAGCCCACGTAGTACGTGACCAAAAGATTCCAGCACCACTCCCCATTTTATCCTGCAATTGTCTCTGTTTTGATGAAGCTGTGACTCACCACCACAGGGCAAGGGGGCAGAACGCCACCAAGAATTCTATTCCTCTGATGGGCTCCTCTCCTGCTTTTACATTTGCAGTAGCCCCTGTGCCAAGAGCAGCAGTAGCAGCATCTAAGACACCTGGTGGCAGTAATGTCATGGACTTTTAACCTATGCTCGAAGAGACACCCCCAGGGAGAGTCTCCTGGTAACAGAAAAGGTATCAGAACTGATGTCTCTGCCTGCTTGCACCAAGTTCTGGCATCATTGCAAATACAATCTCCGTCAGGAACACAACGGCAGAAAAACACTGTAACACTAGATGAGAATGTTTCTTCTTTATATAAAGGTCACCAGAGTCCTGAAAGTACCCTTCCCAACAACAAAGTTGATCTTTTGCTACGGTAGCAGTGTGGGAATTCTTATTTTCAGCCACGCCAAAGGTGACCACACTATAGGATATTGCACTTGGGTACCATTTGCAGTATTAGATGGAAGGCTCATGGCCAGAGACAGAGAGGTGCAAGCACACAGCTTTCAAGAAATTCAGCCAGTGCAGATTTTTAGGTTACCGCTGAAATTTTAAGAAGCAATAATAATCTGTACAAATCAAGTCTCTGTTGGATGCTTGCTTTCCAGAGCTGTGTTATGTGTGAATATACACATCAATACACATGTGTACTGCCCCTCTACCCAGTCTCTCACATCAGCAGCAACATCCACAGGCAAAGCAAGCAGGCTGAACCCAAACCTGAAGCAAACGCCCCTTCCAAGGAAAACAATGACTGAGCTGTACATCATCTAATCATGGTACATTAAATACCATACTCTTACTTGGCCAATCAATTACATATTTTCCTTTGCTCCCCACAAAACCAGCAAGCAAAAAAATTTTAAACAGTAGATATGAAACCTAAAGCTTAGACATGACCTCCTCTGGAATCTTCCAGGTCTTCAGGAATCTGGACTAAGAATGGCAAGCAACTGTTTAGGCTTCAGTCATTTCTATTCTAGGGTTGCTCTAGGCAGCATCTGTGTTTCCTCACGTGGAGGTCGGGGGGGTGTGGGGGAAGAAAGATGTCTTAGTTTTATTCAATTTATCCATCCTGAGAGGCTGAACATTAAGAGACAGTAATCAAAATGCTGAGCTATACAAAAATAATTAGTAAAAGAACAGAAAGCTCATCTATTTATTTTCACTTTTAAATTATTTGATCCATGCAAGATAAATGGGTAAGTTTGCTTTCTGATAGCAGTTTTCAATAAGGCTTATGTTCATTACATACAGCTTATTAGAGAATTGAAGTGTTGGCTGAATTGAATTCTTGATGAGCTATTAGCCAGCTGGACCATCTTGTCACTTGGCTCAGATGCCTCATTAAAAGTTTTGAAGTGCACGTCAGTTCTCATTTTGCACTAAACTGATGGTTTTGTCAGTGGCACAGGGAAGGTACATCCAATCACCTCAGTTTTATTTTACTATGAAAACCCAGTTCTCCACTCAGGGGTGACAATACCTCAGGATAAAAAGCCCTCTCCACAATCCATTTTGGTGACCTCACAGATTTATTCAATGCATTAGAAATGCAATTGTAGCTTTTTGTTTCATGTATTTCTGTATGGCTCAGAGTCCTCTTATGAGTAGCTGTATGTCTAGAACATTAGGGTAAACCCTTAACGGATTCTGATAAAGGCAAACCAATTTAGAAAATCAAACACATATTACAATCCTTCACCTCCTATCCTCCACAAAGCTAATGGCCAACAGGAAAAGGTAGCTACAGCCACTTCTCAGCATGCTGGCAAGTTGCATCAATATGCTGGCTGGAGTTGCAAGATGACTGCAAGGATTCACTACTAATGAGCACAGTAAGGGTTCAGAAGAACCAGGAATGTTCTTGTGCCTCTGAGCAGCTCCCTTGCGAAAATCTCAGCATCAAGCCCAGAGACAAGTATCAGATCAGCCTTCCCTGCCCCTCACGCCCCTCCAGCTGTAAAACAAACTCACATCAGCCTACAATACACATTGCCAGCCCCAACACTGGTATACACACTGTGTGTGCAGCCTGGTTACCCTACAGGAGTTACTGTTCCCAGCTTCCCTCCTTTGCCTGCAAACACATCCCAAAAAAGTACTGCATTTAATTTACAAAACTGTGGATTACTATCAGTTATGACAGGATGACATATGAAGTGTAGGCCAAGTACTGGCAGCCAAAGAGAAATCCTCACCACAGTCACTACAGAACTCTATGCCAGACATCTCCTTCAGAGACAGATCCCCCATTCACAGATCCTCCAGGGATCCATGAAAAAAAACCGCAGATAATTGCCAGGTGTTCTGCATGTTCTTGCAAGACAAAAGAAATCAAAAAGAGATCTCCTGTAGGGAAAGATTAAAGAGATCCAGAAACAATGAGTTTTAAGGAGTGACCAAAATTTGTGTTCTAGATGAGGACTCAGAAGCACTTTCCATAAATACCAGTATCAGTAGCAGCATTTCACAAACATGAGAGTCCTAAAACACACTGAAGAAGCAATTTCAACATTTTTTAAGCGTAACTGGTGTAAGTTTCCTGTGATCTACAGAATGCCTATCTTCACCTCAGGGTTCTCATAAAAAGGAAGCATTAATAACTCTTCCATGCTTACCCAAAAGGTTGACTTATGAAACCAGTTTCTTGCATCACTTGCATGTTTACTATAGACTTTCACAACAGTACCATATACATCAGAGACACTTATTCCACCAGCACACCGTGTACATCTTTCTTGGCAAACACCATACAAGATCTGCACCCAAAAAGTTACTCACAAAGTCACAAATATTTCAGACAGTACCCAATGAACCACTAATATTTTAAATTACTAATATGTAAATCTAAAAGTATGCGTAGTATCTTTCATNACTAAGAAAACTGGCATGATGAAGCATACTCTGCATCCAGAAGCTTAACTGGCTTTGCAATTCAGTGATGAACAATTTTAAAATACATCAAAATATAAAAGAAAACAAGGTGCAATTGAAATGCAGATGAAGGGATAACTCAGCTCCTATTATCTCTTGCAACACAGGATACAATACATAAAAACACCAGGGTTTTGCTGTATTCTAAATCACAATAATAACATGCACAACTTGGACACAGAAGTACTATTTTTACAGAGGATGAAAGGGGAAAAATCCAAACCTACACAAACCCTTCAAGTGTTGGACTGGCCTGAAAGAAACCATTGACAACTAAAATTCAGTGTTATCAAACAGGTGAGATGAAAGTATCAAGAGAGTAATCTCCAAAGGGAGACAAAACACACAGCTAGGAAAAAGCACCAGAGGAAGTTTAAGATGAACAATTAAGACTTTTTTCCCCATGGAATTTGGGAACTACATACACAGTATTCCCACTGGCAAGGCTATCCTGTATTAATCCAAGGGTTGTTTTCCAAAGAATATTACTGGAAATATCCCACACTGCCAGAAGACCAACCATGACCCAGAAGGCCTCAGATACTCAACACGTTATCTATGAATCAGCTATTCAAACTGCTACAGCTTATCCAAAAAGTCTGTTTCTCATTACATTGTGCTTTAGTCACATACTGTCTGTCCTTGGTCTGGTGCCACTTCATTTCAATTGTTTGAACAGGAACACTGGAAGGAATTTCTTGAAGACAAACTATAATGCCTGCACATGTCATGGTCCAAGGAGCCTGCCTTAAATGGGTCATCACAACCTGTAAACAGGCTTCTTTGTCTTCAATTTACCTCCTACTTTGTCCCACTGAAGAATTCTACATGCAGTTCAAAACTCAGTTTAGTTGCAAACTAAGGCACTTTATCAAAAAAACCCACAAAAAACATTTAAAATATTCAAACAATGTATCCATACAGTGAAATACCTGGTATTCTGTGCATCATATACAAAAACTACTAACTAGTGATCATGTTTAACACTGAACAACTTCCCTTAGCTAACAAGGTATCGGAAACGTTTTTAGCAAAATGGCTCTGTCTGAAACACACTCAACGTGTTCAGCAAATATGCACACACAAAAAGCCATGGAAGCTGGAATTCAAAGGAAAGCAGTTTGTCAGAAAAGCTGTTCTGGTACTGCACCCCTTGCTTCACCAGCAATAACTACATTTCTCTGGGGATAAGAGTGGGTAAGTGGATTTGAGATATTCTGTATTTCTGCTTAAGTTCCCTGCCCTGCAACACAACCCTAAACAACATCCCAGTAAACCCATTTTAATTAAGCTAAAGACAGTATCATAAAGATAATAGACACTTGGATCTGGTTTTAGCCTGAAATCCATTAAATAGTACTTTAACAAGTACACAGGCTTGTTCTTGCTAGAAGGAGTCCGTACAGAATTATCTTTCCCCGGTCTTGAGATAATGAAGGCCACACAAGCCCCCTTTTTCACAGGCACAGACAGGACACACATCTGATTTTCAGAATAAGAGCCTCCTGCAAGCCTCCTGCCCAGCTACCAGAGAATAGGATGTGAATAGAGGCAGGACAAGCAGCAGTCTGGAAACACCTGAGATCTAATTCTTTTGCAGTTCGGTTACTACTCTAATATTTTCTTCAATTAACTGAAAAACAATCCTTGTGCCAAAACAAATTTTGCAATAAAAATTCTAGTGCTTGAATGCTTATTATTAGAGATACTGATGAACACCTCACCAATTCATTTTAAAGACTATCAGGTACCTTTGTAATTGTTCCCTCCTGAAGACCCCATGACTACAATATAAAATAATTTTTCCACAGAATGGCTATGATCCAAACACAGCTCTCAGTACTCTGGAGGGACAGCTGTGTGAAAATCTCTTGAGAGCTCAGTTCTAAGACAATTCTTTTCATAGGGAATCAAAAGGTGGAAGTGTCCTTAAGTAGTTTTAAAATCCTCAAAATTTAAGAATATTTCTAAGATCATTTTCTTGATACTACCACAGGGGTTTTTGTTTATAT
>VZUA01031854.1:8600-19801 GCA_013401035.1 Horornis vulcanius
TTCTAGTAGAGACCATACAGACTATAAAATCATTAATAACACTATGTGACTGGCTACTAATTTGTTATACAGCAGTCAGTGTAAAATGTAAGTTGCAATTAAAAAAATTCTGAATATAAACCAGAGCAGTCTATCAGATACTACAAACAAAAATCAGAAACAAAACTCCTCAAGACCTGAAATATTGGCAGCAACACCTACCATACATTGCTGAGTTGTATGAAGAAAAGCTGACCTGAGCTGAAGATTTTAAAGACATAATTTGCTTTCACAATACGCTGTTGAGCACCTAGGTACTTCCCAGAATTCTGGGGTTTTGGGGGTTTTTTTGGTGTTTTGTTGTTGGTTTTGTTTGTTTGTTTTCTTTTTCTTACTGAACTGAATGATCTGCATGCCAGTGGAGAACTTTGTCCAAGTAATCAAATAGGCAGTTATGTGGTAAGCTACTGTGGAAACCTCATAAAACCCAGTGGACAAAAAGTGGCAGATGAGTTTCTTTGTAGATAAATAAAAGGTGGTGAATTTTGGGATTCCTAAACTATGCTTATGTGACACACAACTGAAGTTTGACAGGTAGAGCTCACAGGATAGATCTTTTATCACCACTCATGCTTCTCTTCAACGTCAGCTCAATGCAAGCAGCAGACACCCGAAATAGCAATAAAATACTGGGCATCACTGGGACAGTGATTAGCATCACTTTGACTCTCTATAAAACACTCATATACCCACATATTCAGTACTGGGTGCAGCTCTGGCATCCACATTTCATGAAGGATTTGGAGTTAGAAAAAGGCAGAGAGAAGGAAGGCCAGTATAATAAAGGGAATAAAGCAGCTGCCTCAATAGACTAAGACTGATATTAAGCTGGAAAAGAGAAGGCTGATGGGGGACATATGATTAAAGTGCAAAGTTTCAGGAAGGCAATGGGTAAGGGGAGTGTTCATCACCAAATCTCACAACAGAGAGCACTGACTGAATTTAGTCAGAAATTGGTTTAAAACAGTTAAAAGAAAGTGCAGCTAAAAAAAGTTGCAAGTACCTAACTTCTGGGTTGTTTCCACATTACTGATGCAAACAATGTCAAAAGATTTGAAATAAGATTACACAAGTTGCCTGACAAACACACTAAAGAAAGACAATACTGAAGTATACATCACCCACATAGCTTCAGATGCCAGAGAATAGAAGAAGAATGGACACCAGGAACAGCCAGACTTACATGCAGTCCGTACACAGTAATGCCTGTTGCCAAAGTTTGCAGCAGCACACTGGGCTACAGTTTGAGGCCGTAGGTGACTTTCATAGGCTCTTAAGGCAAAGCAAGCAAATAATTTTCATATCACTGATTACAAGCAATAGATTAATAGAAATATAAAATTATTTGTGTTGGAAGGAACCAAAAATCATCTAGTCTGATCTCCCTGTCACTAGATCAGGTTACTCAAAGCTGCATCCAACCAACACTTACAATGAGCCAAGTGTTCCATTGGACACTTCCAATGACAGTGCATCCACACCTCTGGGCAACCTGTTTCAGTCTCATCCTTATATCCAAACTAAACCTCCTATGCTCTTTCTGTTTAAAACTATTCCCCATAGTCCTGTCACCATAGGCCCAGGCAAAAAGTCTTTCTCCATCTTTCTTATAAGCCTCCTTTATGTATTGAAAGGCTGCAGTAAGATCTCACAGGAGACCTTATTTACACTGAAGTTATCTAGCATGTTTTAGTATTTGTAACTAGAATAGTAGCTCTGCAAGTCTCTCAAAACTGGTGAAATAAAAAAAATGAGAATTGTTACACGGAAACACATATGGCAAGTTTACAACTTCAACACAGAACAAAGGAAAATTAATTTACTGGAAACATTGCTACCATTGAGAATCCTGCTGAATACTCCATGACAGGAAGACCATCCACCCTTAATTCGAACTGCTGAGTGAAACTAAGTGCTGAAGCAAAAGTTATGTAAACATCAGAGTCATACCCTATCATTTAAGTGTCATGCCCTACTTAAAATTGTCAGTAAGTTGAAGCAGAAACCAAAGTCTGAAAAAATCCCTTGGATTCACAAACATTTTAGAGGCAGACAAGCCTGGAGAATGACTCTAAGCTCGAGGTACACAGCTGACATCATGAATCTCAAAACTAAAAGGTCACACCACTTCATTATATAATTAGTTTATTAAATCAGTATTTGTAAAGTATTCAAATGTTGACAGCTCCATCAAACACAAACAAATATTCATAAAGCTCAAAAAAGTCATGCCTGACAAAAGCAACCACCACTGGAAAAGCTCTACAGCTATCTGAAATTACAAACACTGAGGCAGAGTGAGGCACAGAAACTTCCAACCAATGCAGTTACACTTGGTTGAAGTGTATAAGCAAAGAGACTGAGAACCTGCTCTCAAGACTTGTGGTAATGTTTAATACATGGTGGGGTATCAAAGCTGAAGCTAACTCAAACAGCTACCAGCATAATTTTGAGCTTGAGACATCAGAGTGTTGTCACCATATACAAGTAGTAAAAAAGGGTGACTCCATACATTAAAAGCATGCTATACATTGTAAGTAGTTATGCAATCTCAGAATTGCCACTCTTGACTGCAAGCTGAAATTTGGAAATAAAGTATTAGAGACTCCACAGATTGCTACTACATGTTCAATGTAAATACATAACTGCTCTGACAATAAAAAAGGCAAAAAAAGTGCCTTAAAATAAAGCATTGGCAATCAATATTTAGGAGATGCATTTCCTCAGACAGCTGTCCTACTATAGCACTAGATTTCTTCAGTACAATACTGCATCTCCAGTGACATGCACCCTTCTCTGCTTGCTCTATGCCTTTCCCACTTTACATCATGTCTTCAACAAATCCATGCTCACCTCATGCATGAGTACTTCCTTTACCCTTTCTGGGCCTGAACAAGCATTTCTAGAACCAGACTCCACTTGAAAGGTACAAATAAATTCCTGCCCTTGTGTACAGTGGAGAAAGAAATGGTAAGAGGCGGAAACTTTAAAGTGCAGAAGTTTACAGTATAAGATGCAGACAATTTGGAACCTTTTCTAGCATGCAGCTCAGATCATCCAAATACAAAAAATTGACACATGCTATCCTCTTCCTCTTTGTCCTTTCTTATGGGGACACTAAACCATTTTTTTCAGTGCCCTTAACTCTACTCTTTAGGTCCACATGCTCCCAACCCCTAAAAAATAAATACATATTTCACCAATCTTAACATGCTCCATGATTCTCACATAGCCCTGCTTTCACTCATATGTCCTTGATACAGAGTAAAGTTGAAAAAGATATTAGCAGACTTCAGTTTAATAATAAAGAAACTTACTTGGTAAGTACATCTTTTGTAAGTTCTTTTTCCCCTACAAAAAGTTATCTTGCATTAAAATATAAGGTGCTGTAACAACAGCCAGAAAGGCATTCATCAGCACATCCCAGTGGCTCTCCATCATTCCAGTACTGCAAGAATAAATCCAGTATTACTAGTTAATACAGTCTGCTATATATATGGTACATGTCTCAACTGGTTGAGGAACAGGAAAACAACCACTGGAAAACACTGTGATGCTTATCATAAATATTCTCTTCACTATTTCAAACACACCATGTACCTACCTCCATTCCTACCATAATATGATTTTAGAAACAAGTATTAAACACCTTGGACTTTCAGCTCAGCTGTAAGTAAAGATCTCTATTTTCACACTGCTTTCAAGATTTTTGCCATTACAGGAGAGAACCTCAAATTCTCAGCAACCAGGTGATGTCACTCCTGTCTACCAAGCTATCAAAACTGCTGGTGTGAAAACAGTTTAACTGAATATTTAAAAAACAATGTTAAAAAAAATGTTAAAAAACTAGCATTGCCTGCAGCATGTTTCAAAAAGTGAGTTTAAGGAGAAAATTTAGTGCTAAACAAAAGCTCCAAAAAGCTCCTCAAATGGCAAAGACTTCATATGTTTTATTTAGATAATATTTACTGCTTTCATTTAACTGATTTTAATTATTCAGCTTACAAAAGACTCATACATTTCCATTCCCTGTTGGATGAAATCAAGTAATGGTAAACATCTTTCTGATGTTAATATGTAGTCATGGAATTGACATATTTCAAACTCAACATTATGACTCCTATGTAAGATCAGAAAGGATATGACAACAGACAATGAAAAGAGAGCCTCTGTTTAAACATACACACAGCAGAATCAGTCACCAACTCTTCAAACTGCAGAGCCAGGGACAGATAAATTCAGTATTTGCTTAACTGCTGATCATTTTTGTCACACCTTCAAAATGCACACATGCTTTTATACTGGCAAGACTAATTCATCATGTACACAGGACTTGACCCATTCCTTATAACCAATAAATGAATGTTCCAAAAGGGATCTAACTTTTAATAAGCTTCTAGATCAATGACAAAAAGAGTTATAGGCTGTACAAAGGTAAAAGTGGCTGATGCTATGGAGTTAACTGTTAACACCTGACACAGTAAAGAAAGCAGATGAAGATCAATTGCCTAATTTTGGAGGCACACATTGGTATTTCATTGCTCATTCAACACCTAAAGAACAAGTACTTTAAGGATAATCTTAAAGTAATAATGAGCTAGTAACTATTAATGAACAATTAACAAGGTAACCATCCTTCAACCACAAGGCCCTTAGCAGTCACAGCCAATGCTTCACAAGCTTCCCCCAACATTCCACTAATGGGCCTTCATCCCGTCTTGTGTAACTTACCTTCAAGTATTGGAGATGAAAACAGTGTTTGCCTCTGTTTCAGTTATTTGTACTTTTCATTTGCTAATATAAAAGCTATCTAATTGTGGTTTTGCTCTGTTTTCAGAAACAGACTAAGGCTACTGGCTTATTTTCAGTAAATCACTGGTACAGTTTCTGTTCACATTAAACAGTTGTAAGTTGAACACACAGACTACATGCTTCTGTTCTTTCACAGGGCCTCCTTGGCCTCCAGCCCCATCTATGTCCTTCTAAATTTCCAAATCCCTCTCAGTCTATCCATGCCTTACTTCCTGTTTTTAACTAGATAGCTAACTGCACTCCACAGCTACTACAGTATTTGTGTCAACCAGATAATAAAGCAGCAATGTGCCCAAGTGCCAAAAAACCCCTTGTCAGGTCAGCATCTGAAAATCAGTAGAGTTTATGAGCCTCAGAGCAACAGACCACAGTATCCTCAGCTTTTATGTCTGTACTACAAACCTAGTTCTACTGAACACTACAAAAAATTGAAAGTTTGTACTACTGTGTCTTGTCTCCAGGTTAGTAATTCGGCTTCTGACACTATACATTGTAACTGACAACTACTACACTTCAGCAGAGTGAGCCCGACAGAACTGATGGAAGGAATGATACCCTCATCTCTTACATTATTGAGAAGTACTACACAAGCTCATGGTCACTTGCTGCTACACTCAGATACCAAACACTCACAAAACAAAGTTGCTTCCATGTCAAACATAGTGAAACAACACACCAATCACAAGATAATTTTACATTAGCTATCTGACTAACTGATGCCTTTTCTTTGTTAAAGTCCTCAGAGCTATATTAGCAGCCACAAGTTAAATGGGAGCGGGTAACAGGTACATAAACAATAGTTGTTCAATAGTCCAGCCGGTCATGTGCTGGCACATACCTGTTATACACAGGAACACAGGCACCTTACTTCCTGACAGCTCATCATTTTGGACAAATACTTCACATTCCTCTGCCAGTCACAGCCCAAGCCAGTCTTGTTTCCTCAGCGCCTACTAAGAGGTTTGCACCCGCCTGCGAGTTTCCAGGCGGCTGCCAGCTGCTCGGTGGAGCCGAGAACTCTCTCGCAGCTTCACGGAGGTCGGGGAAGGGCAGCAGTCCCGGCCCGGTGCTCCCCACGCCTACACCCCGACTTGCCCCAAGTTGTACCCACGGGCTCGGCGCTCCCGGCCGCCCCCGTCCCGCCGCTCGGGCCTCCTCCACCGCCCGCCCCAGCCGCGCAGGCCCCGGTGCGGCCCTTACACGGTGACATGGCCGGAGCCGCGCACCACCACCGGGTCGGGCGAGTACTTCAGGAGCTGTTCCTCCAGCGCCCGTTCCTCGTCCTCCTCCTCCTCGTAGATCTCATCGAAGTCCGCCATGGCCGGGCCGGGGCGTCCGATGAACCAGAGGAGCCGGGATGACACGAAGGGAGCCGGCCTGGGAGGCAGACGGGAGGGGGCCGGCGGGGGAGCCCCGGGGCCGTGCCGGGCCGGGCCGGACNCGGGCGCCTGGCCCGTGCCGCGCCGGGATCCGCCGGGCGCTTCCCGAGCCCGCCCTTCTCAGAGACACGGAACGGGTCAGGCTGGAGCGACCTCGGCGGTCATCGCGTGCAACCCCCTGCTCAACCAAGGTCTTCCTAGACCGCAGGGCATTGTGTCCAGACGGTTCCTCAGTATCTCCTGTGAGGGAGACTCCACAGCGTCTCTGGACAATCTGTTCTGGAGAGTGGTCACCTGCACAGTAAAGGAGTTCTTCCTCACACTGCGGTAGAACTTCCTGTGCCTCAGTTTCTGCACAGTGTCCCTTTTCCTATTGCTTGGCACTCCTGAGAAGAACCTGGCTCCGTCTTCTGACATCCTCCGTGCAGATTCTGATAGATATTGATTAGGTCCCCTCTCAGACATCCCTTCTCAATGCTGAAACAGGCCCAGCTCCCTCAACCTTTCCTCACAAGAGAGATGCTCCAATCCCTTACTCATCTTCGTTGCCCTCCACTGAACCTCCTCCAGGAGCTCCATGTCTCTCTTGTCCTGAGGAGCCCAGAGCTGGACACAGCACTCCTGATGTGGCCTCACCAGGGCTGAGCAGAGGGGCAGGATCACCTGCTGGCAATGCCCTTCCCAGTGCAGCCTAGGATACCATTGTCCTTACTGACCACAAAGTTTTAACCCTTTTTTTGGCATCCATGAAGTACGTGGGAGGAGGCAGGGAGGGGTTGCCCACTGGTCCCTCTGGCTTAGTGCTGGGAGGTGTGGGGAAAGTGGCCCCTGGCCAAGGCTGACCTGCTCACTTGAAGGCTGAGACCACGTGTCTGCATGTCCCTTGGTGCTGTCAGTTCCTGGATCTGCCATTTCTGTGGCAGCCTTGAATCCTCCATGGAAAGCATCATGCTAAGATCACTATTTGCAGAGCAGATGAACAATGAATTTGCAGAGGAACAGCCCCTTTAGGACTACATTGATGAATGCTATGCAGAAAACCCTAAAAATTGCAGGGATTCTTCCCTCTTGGCAGCTCTGGTATTTGTCATAACCAAAACTTAAAACAAAGACTGGAAAATGCCAGTGTGAGCATAATGGCCTTAGCAACAGGTGGGCTGTCAGCTGTTGGGGCAACAGTGGAAGGCAGTGTGACGTGTTATAACAGTAGTAGGATGACATTTTAAAAAGGAGGAGCAGACCTTTTTTATTTGACAGAGTGAAAGTATCTTGCAGCAATATCTAATATATAGTGTCAGAGTGTTCAGCCTGAAACAGTGAAAAAAAAAAAAAAGAATAAAAAAGGCAAATCTGCTTATCATAGAATGAATGACTTGGGTTAGACAGGACATTAAAGATCATTAAGTTCCACCCTGCCTACTGTGGGCAGAGACACCTTCCACTAGACCAGGTTGCCCAAGGCCTTATCCAGCCTGGCCTTGGACACTTCCAGGGATGAAGTATCTACAGCTTTTTCAGGCAACCTGTTCCAATGTCTCACCCTCACAGTAAATATAAAAAATGTGTCTTTACCCTTGCAGTAAATAGTTTTTTTCTAATGTCTAGTACATGTCCTTGTAGAAAGTCTCTCTTCATCTTTCTTGTAGGCCTCCTGCATATACTGCAAGGCCACATTCAGGTCACCCAAAAGCCTTCTCTTCTCCAGGCTGAACAACCCCAATTCTCTCAGCATTTCCTCCTAGCAGAGGTTCTCCACCCATCTAATCAACTTAGTGGCCCTTCTCTGGACCCATTCCAGCAGGTCCATGTCCTTCCTGTGTTGGGGACCCCAAAGTTGGATGCAGTCTTCCAGATGGGGTCTCATGAGAGCAGAGGGGCAGAATCCTCTCCCTCCCCTGCTGCCCATGGTGCTCTGGATCCAGCCCAGGACATGTCTGGCTTTCTGGGCTGTGAGTGCACACTGCTGGGTCATGTCCAGCCTTCACCCACCAGCACTCCCAAGTCCCTCTCAGCCAGGCTGCTCTGCCTCTCTTCATCCCCAGCCTGTGTTGATAGTGGCAGTTGCCCCAATCCAGGTGCAGCACCTTGACTTGATCTTGTTAAACCTCAGGAGATTCCCATATGCCCACTTCTCATACTTTTCTAGGTCCCTCTGGATGGCACCCCATCCTCCAGGTGTGTCAACCACACTTCTCAGCTTAGTGTTATCTGCAAATTCACTGAAGGTGCACTAGATCCCTTTGTCTATGTCATTGATGAAGATATTAAACAGTGCTGGTCCCTTGATATCACTTACCACTGATGTCCATCGGGAGCTGTTGACCTCTGCACTCTGGATGCCACCATCCAACCACTTTCTTATCCATCTCACAGCCCATTCCTTAAATCCATCTCTCTCCAGTTAAGAGAAAAGCATGTTGTGGGCTTTTACAGGCTTTACAGAAGTCCAGATAAATGACATCTGTAGCACTCCACTTGTCCACTTTTATGAGTGTGAAGGGAATTCTGCATTCCGCTTTACTTTCCTAGTAAAGGAAAGCCTCCTTTTCACATTAGATAATTTTTTCATTTGAAACGTACAGTTCTTTTTTCCTGGCTTGTTTCAGTATATCATAAAACGGTAGAGTCAAAAGGGACCTTAAAGATCATCCAGTTCTCCTGCCATGTGCAGGGAACCTTCCACTAGATGAGATCACTCAAAGACCCATCCGAAATGCGCCTGAACACTTCCAAAGATAGAGTATCCACAGCTTCTCAGGACAACATTTTCCAGTGCTTCACCACCCTCACAGGAAAGGATTTCCTCCTAACATCTAATCTAAACCTATTGTGTTTCAACTTCAGGCCATTTCCCCTTCTCCTATCACTACAGGCCCCTGTAAAAACTTTCTCTTCAGGCTTTTGTAGGCTCCCTTTAGGTTCTGGAAGGCTGCTATGGGGTCTCCACAGAGCCTTCTCCAGGCTGAACAACCCTAACTATCCCATCCTATTTTCAATGGATAGGTGCTTCATCCCTCCAGTCATCTTTGTGGCCCTCCNACAACATTTTCCAGTGCTTCACCACCCTCGCAGGAAAGGATTTCCTCCTAACATCTAATCTAAACCTATTGTGTTTCAACTTCAGGCCATTTCCCCTTCTCCTATCACTACAGGCCCCTGTAAAAACTTTCTCTCCAGGCTTTTGTAGGCTCCCTTTAGGTTCTGTGAGGCTGCTATGGGGTCTCCATAGAGCCTTCTCCAGGCTGAACAACCCTAACTATCCCAACCTATTTTCAATGGATAGGTGCTTCATCCCTCCAGTCATCTTTGTGGCCCTCCCTGGATTTGTTATATTGATCAGTTTATTTTCTGAAAGACTACATTGCCACTTACTCTCCATTACTCATAAAGATCCTCATGGTGTATTTCTCAGGTGTAGAGTGTATACAAAGATGTGATGATGCCTACTGCTCTGTGTAAAACCAGGGTAGAAACAGTGTGAGAGAATCCCTGACACTGTCTCTGCTGCAAAGGAGAAAGCAGCATTTTGTGCTTTCACAGTAGAAAAGTTCGACAAATTTCTATCATGAGCTACTTGTAACAGGTTACATTTCCTAAATAACAGAATTCTACAGAATAACACAGAATTTGCTTGAGTAATAGTATATTTTCATACTAGTATGCTTAACTCATGGGGTTTTTACCTTGTTACTCTTCTTACATGTCTCACACAGAAATTGGATTTAGCAGGATTGATGGCTCATTAGTTCTAACAGTCCTGAAATTGAGGAAATGGACAAAATTTAATACTGGCAAAAGCAAAAGAAAATACAGTGGTTTCAGTGAAGCTGTGCCTCCTTGTTCAACCTCACTCTACAGATGAATTTGGTAACCAGTTTGTTTTCAGATACCTGTTTCACAGTAGCAGATGGATAATCAGGGTTAATGCTGTGCAGTACAGCAGCACCATGCTGGAAGACTTAAAAATTACATTGAAGAGATGGGCTTACCTACATCATACTTAAACCCTTGGAGCAGTGCTGCAGGGACCAGAAAGGTTTGCGATCCATGATCCCTGTACTGTGTGACATGACAGGCTTGGTTAGCTCACTTGATGGATTTGAGATAAGAGAAAGAGAAAGAAAGTCCCAAGCCTTTCAATCAGTACATCACTATAGATGATTCCTAAAGTGCTAAGATTTGCCTAACAAATGCCAGTTCCACAGTCCACAGTTTCCAGATGTTCAGTATGTGGCAGCCTTTAACAGATGAAGAGCTGTGGCAGAAATGATGTGGAAGTAATGAGTTTCTAGGCTGAGGTGCCCATGATGCTTCAGCACGTGTTCACAGTACCTGGTGTGCTCAAAGCGTTCAGCACTGGGTTCAGCAGTACTGGACTGCCCTCAAAGGCTGCAAGGAGACTCCTCGTTTTGTGCAGCTTGTCCTACCTCACACGCTGAAGACGGCAGGCCTCTCCTTTGTTCCAAGAAGTATCAGTGACTTGCCACTTCTTCTCCACTGCTGATGTGTCCCTGCTATGTGCCAGCCCTGCCACCAGCCACATACTTCCAAGTCCATGCCTTTACATCACAGAGTTTGCTTTTGACTGTTTTGGTGTCTACTCTGACCCGACATCGTGGAACTCCCATTTACAGTTCATTGTCCTTACTCTGGGAACAGTGAGAGTAATGACAGGCTCACACTGATTATATTTTTGAGCAACTTAACTCTCATTATATCTAAATAAAGATGGTAGACTTAAAGTCCAAATTGAGGAGCATTGTGCTGTTGTACCAGGTAGGAATGCCTTCCCTCCCCAGTGAATTCCTGCCTTAGGGGAGAGCTGATACCATGTACAGATCTCTCTGACAGAGGTACTCACTGTCCTCAGAGCTGCTCCATAGAAGTTTCATACTGTAAGCTAAAGGAGACTTTAAATAATTTCTTTTTATGGAAATCTTTTTAATAGTTCCCCAGTCTTTTGATTTCTGG
>VZUA01031865.1:797-11750 GCA_013401035.1 Horornis vulcanius
AGGGAGCACATTTACAGACTTACAGTCAAAACTAACAGAAAATGCTGGAACAGTCTGGACCCCCATATCCAGGACTGAGTGAGCTGGCTGTTGCTGCACTCCCTTCCTGCTGGTGTGGACTGTCAAACCTATACAAACTGCTTCCCAAGCTTTCTCTCTCCCAGCATTCTGCAAATACCCTGAAGCTTCAGCAAAATTCATAAAGGCCTATTGTTACTCTTAGAAGGATTGAAAAAGTCTTTCTCCTTTCTTTTACCTAAAAATGAGAGGCAAATGAGGAATTGAGTGGGAAGATGTGAAAATGTCAAACAGGTCAAATGATCTATCTGAACATCTGAACGTTAAACCAAAGTGGGAAAGAGTTGAAACAGCTTTTGGGAATACTGTCACAAAATTGATGTGTTGTCTGTATGTAGGTACGTATCACTTAAAACTGCATTCTGCTATTTATTTTTAAAATATGGAAATTACAGGGTAGCAACTTACAGTTTCCAAACCTTCAGCCTCTAAGTATGTGCATACATGTTGAAATAAACCTTTTGTTCATGCAGGCAGTGGTTATGTCTTGCAGATGTGCTCTGCACAGTTGTGGGTCTGAAGATGCTTCGGTGCAGTTGCTATACGCTGCTAAACCTATACAGAGAGCAAGCAATACTTTTAGATTTAAGAAATGCTTTGCAAGTTTTGAGAAGATAGAAGCAAATGATACAGTGCCTGCATAGCAAATAATCATTTTCACATGCAGTTTTGAATTAGAGGAGGAAAAGCTTTGGCTTGTTATTACAATATTTCTATTTAAAACTTTAATAATACCCCAAATTGCTTATTGTATATGTTCCTTTGAATGTGCTTTGTATACATGCGATGTAACACAGTTTGTTTATTTCTTTAAGCTCAAATGTCAACAATTGCTGTGTGTAATTGTCCTAGTTTTGACTGAGGTAGAGTTAATTTTCTTCTTAGTAGCAGGTATGGGGCCATGTTTCGGATTTGTGATGAAAGCAATGTTGATAATTCCAGAGATGTTTTAGTCACTGCTCAGCAGTGCTTACACAGAGGCAAGGTCTTTTCTGGTCCTCACCCCACCCCTCCAGCAAGGAGGGGAGGGGAACACAAGAAGCTCAAGGGGACTCAGTTGGGACAGCTGACCCCAACTAACGCAAGGGAAATCATGCACCATTTGGTGTCATGCTTGGCCTGTGAAGCTGAGGGAAGAAGAAGGATGGGGGCAAGGGGGAGAATGTTTGAAGTGATGGTTTTTGTCTTCCCAAATCACCATTNCTTTCCTGATTAAACTGTCTTTGTGTCAACTCATCAGTTATCTAACGTTATTCCCTTCAGCTCTCTTCCCTATCCCTGCTGGGGCAGTAAGTGAGCGGCTGTGTGGGGCTAAGCTGCTGGCTGGGGTTAAACCGTGATGTAAATAGTGCAGAGAGACGTTTGCTTGATTAATCACCACATTGGCCTGAATTCAGCCAACATAGCTTACAGCATCCATCTTAAGTCCAGAATCAGGAGTTTTTGTCATGTGCTTTAGATGTTAAGTTTCTCCATCTCTCTCCCTTGCTTTCGCAAGGAATGTAACTCTCCAAAATTACTGGGTTCATGTGTGACTGGGTGCTCATGCATGATGGCTCTAGAAGAGCTAACCCTCCAAATACCAGTGCTGACTTGAACTCGGCATTAATCCTGCTCTGCCCATCTCTGTGATTCCCAAAACCTCTCTTGCTGGTACAACCCTTAATGGAGTTTATGCCTTAAGTATTGGTTTTGATGACCACTGAACATAAGATGATAGTATGATTCTCCTTCAGGTCAGGTTATTCCTCTGACCCTTGGAAATGGGTTTAAAACTCAATAGCCCAGTGAAGGAGGACAGAATGAGGGTTTTAAAACATGGCCAACTGAAGTGGGGGTTTGTGGGATTTTTTTTTTTAGGTTGCTGTTCTGAATATAAAAGTCATAGACTAAGATCTTGATTGTACAACAGTTATTCTCCTTCGTTGTTCATAGGCTTTTAAATGTGTACCTAAATATAGTGTATGCCAGAGGAGAGAGTTAATGTTGCTATGAGAACCTTAACCTCAGCATTTCCAAGGGTTTTATGTGTATATGTAGGGGAAAAAGAAAGCAGTGATCAAATACCTCACAGGTTTCTTTTCTTCTATAAGGAAGTACTATCTGATGCCTTGTGTGTAAGTGATCTTATCCATGATGTATTGCTGTTACCACTGCTGCTTGTCTGAAGGGCTATTTTCCTGCATGAGCAGTGCAACAGAGAAGGCAAAAAGAGCCATAGGGTTGACCTATATATTTATTTCATTGCAGCAGTTGAAATTTCCATGTTTTATAAAGCTGCCTTAATGCTGCTAGGCGAGTAAAAGGGGGACTGGCTGGTGCTCCAGCATGCAGATGTGGTTGACTGAGTTGCTTGCCTGTCAGGTGTGTACAGAGCATGCTTAGAGGCCTTTCTTTTTCAAAGGTTTGCAACTTTAGGCAGCAAAGCCTTCCCTTCTTTGTTGCTTTTTCAACCAGGCAAATAGCAGTTCAAGAGCAGCCTGCAGGCTGAGCTTGAGTCTTCAGCAGCTTTGAGTTGACCTAATTGAAAGCTTCCTCATTCCTCCAGTGACTCTGACTCTGCTCTTGTGAGCTGATAAGCTTTGATTATAAAAAGCTTTTAGAAAAAAGATCTCATCAAAATGGGGTTCCAGTGAAAACAGCAAGTACCTGCCTGGTACCTAGGTGCCTTCTGCAGTAAATTGCTGCTTCTGCTTGCACAAGGTACATGCATACAATTCAGTTCTGTTTTCCTTCTATTTACCTCAGTGATTGTATGATTGCCATGTCTAAACAGTTTTGATGAGTGAAATTGGGGGATTGAAGTCAAAACTTGGTGGACTGATTTTCTGTTTGTGCAGCTCTTAGTAATGATGCTTCAGTGTATTTTTTAATAGCTTTCTGTGAAGTCTCTGGTCTTCGTCTCTTACGAAGGGGAACTCTTGAAGAACTAGTGTACCAAAACCTTTTATCTATTAGATTTCAGTCAGAGAGCCTTCTGATAACTGGTGCTTCCTTCTGGAAGTTTGGAGTCATAACCCAGGATAACACAGGTTGGTCTGCACTGATATAAATTACACTGTTTAATTTCAGATTGTAGAATGCAAATGTAGATCTGATTGCCACTGAAGATTTTCAGCAAACATGTAAAAGAGTGAATTTCTGTGATCATTGTGTATAGTCATATATTTTGTTTTGAAGAAAAAGGAAAGAAATAGCATAAAAAGTAGAGAAGAAATGATGTGACCATCACATGACTGTTTGGGTTTTCTGGTTTTCGTTGTTGTTATTTTGGGTTTTTTTCCCTTCACATTCCTAAAATATTTGCATTACTTGATAACACACAATATATTGCAGTGGGGTTGAGGAACTGAGGCTGGAAGATGAAACAGCCATGAAGATACTCAAGATATGCGACCCATTATATGAAACCACTGAAGTGATGAATATTAATGTTCTTTTAAATTTTTAATTTTTTAAGTCTTTTTGTCTTTTGAAAAAAGAAAAGAAAAGCTTGGGGGAAGACTTCTTCCCAGAACAATGGTGCAGTCTGTTATCTGCTCCTTAACGCTGTAAAGCACTGAATGTTCAGCCAATATAGTGCTCTGGTTGGCTTAGCATTCTTAACCTTAATTTTGAATAGAAGGTGCCTTGTGCTGCTGACGTAATTAGGGCCTTTTGTAAATCACTGTTGCAGGCAGTCTGCTGTTGCATTTCATTGCATTTCTCGGAGGGATGCAGGACAAAAGTGTCAGACTAACTTTTTGAACCTCTCATCAGGCTAAGTGTTTTCATTATTGGAGTATTTTATTCAAATGAATCCTGCTTGGTTTTCCTTTGTAGATAATAGGCCCCAAATCGATTTTGGAAGTGAAACAGTGTTTCTGCTGGAAGAAGTTTGAATAGGGAGCCCTTAAAGTGGGAGGTGCTTCCTTAGGGAAAAAAAGAAAAAGGAAAAGTGAGAGAGTTGGATTTGACCAGTTGACTTTAAATTCAGTCCCCTCTGTGATATAGGAATACTGTTATCTGCGTCTTTTGTCAAAGAAACTGTCAGAAAGTTGGAGGTGAAGCATTGTCATCAAGCTGGTTTTGTATTTGTGGTTATATGTCATAACTCCAGTGCTGTGTGGGGGCATAAAATCCCCTTACCTTCCGTGTAAGCCTCATAGGGGCTGTTGCACCCTTGCCTCTGCAGAAGCACAGGGTTTCATCTCACTTCTGCTTCTCTCCCATCCCCTGGGGCAGGGTTCAGCTCAGGCCATTACATCCCCTCCTGATGCAGTGTTTTATATCTGTGATGTCAGTGGTGATCCATGGCCTTGCACTGTCCTTGATGGCAAACACAGCACTATTAATAGTCAGTGAAGTTAACCTGCTCATCACTGTGTTCACGCTGCCCACCCGCTGCACTCCAGTCCCTGGGCTTTGAAGACACTGTTGACCACCCTAGGGGGTGACTGGTCCCACAAATGAACGTATCAGTGTTTGTAACTCAAACTCCCATATTGCCTGTGGTGTGGGGATAGTGGGTGCTTCCTCTAGGGCCTGGCTGTCTGGAGGAGGGAACATGGCATTACAGTAGTCACACACCAAACTGGAGCGTTGGGTAGCCAGTAGTTTGAAATGCTCTGGTACTTCAGGGAGGCTGGCATCAGCATCAGCTCAGACTCTGGGCAAGGAGGGGGAGGGTGGGACATGTACCCATGACCCCTTTACTTCATACCAAGAGAGCACAGCATGAATGAGCATAAAAGACAGCTGCAGCTTTCTTCCAGTGGCCACACGGCATTAAGGCGTTTCATGCTTGGGAGCAGAGAAAAGTGTGGTGGTTTTGATACAGCTCTCTTTTCCACCTGCACGAGCTGGAGAGACACTCTCAGCAGAACAGCTTTGCCTCTCTTCTGGGACTTGGCACTGGCAATGATCAGGTGCAGTCTGTCCTGCCTTGTTCCCAGCAGGAAAGGAAAAGAGAGGAGGTTTGTCCTCCAGGTGTTGCAAAAGTGGTGATTGCTGTGGCGTATTCCTGGTTCGGGCTCCCTTGTGAAAGCTGAGGCGGAGAGCAGAGGGCTGTGCTTCTCGTGACTAATGAATGAATGATGTCACCAGGTTGGTTCCCGAGGCAGGAAATCCATCCAAAATAGTTTAGTTTCAATACAGAAAGTGCAGTTACGTGCACAGAGTAAGCTGAAAGTAGAAAGGGATTCTTTCACCACCAACTTTTCGGTCCAATCTATAGCTATACTATAAAAAGTAGAAGAAAAAACCGTATCAAGCGGGTGTTAGTCCCTCCCATTCCCCACTAAAACAAAATAGCTACTTTCTGTCTTGTTGCATACCGCCTTTTCGGTGTGCTTGCCCATCCTGGGAGGGAACAAGAGAGCTGCGCTCCCCACTCGCACACTGCGGTGCGATGTCTGCGGGGTGTCTCGGACATCCACCCACTCGTGTCCCCCCGTCCCACGGGCGCTGCCGAGTGGCGGAGCGGGCCGGGACCGCCGCGGGTGTGATGCGGGGCTCTGCTGCGACACGGCGCTAGTGACACAAGAGAGACTTGCCCGCAGGACAGAAGACGGGGGCACCCCCACGCCCGACAAATTCCTGCATGTGTGAGGATGCCTCTGGCTTGGCTAAGCGTTGGCAGGAGTGCAGCCGTAACATTGCACGGCACGCATGCCTTCCCCAGAGCAACCGGGATTCCCCCTCCTCTCCTCTCCAGAGCACACTTCTGAAAGAGCTGGCTCATCCCTGCTGTCAGATGAAGCCGTTTCCTGAACGCGCGGCTTTGAGTCACTTGGGCTGGATGAGGCTTTAACTCCTCCCTCACTGGGCTCGATTTTGTGCGTAGCCGGCCGGGCGGGGAGCGGCGGCGAAGTTCAAGTGCCCAAGTTGCAGGCGATGACATCAGCGCGGGCAGGCCGGGCTGCGGGCGGGACCGGCACCGGCGCCGGGGCAGCAGCACACGCGTGCCGGGCTCCCCACACCCCGCCCCGCGGCCGCCCCTGGGGTCTCAAGCGCCCCCAAGTCGTCATAAAAAAACCACATTTCCTTTGTAATTCCTTCTTTTTCTTTTGGGGGGTGGGGGAGGCGGGAATAATTTGGAAGTCTGATAGTGTGTGGGAAATGATTACATCAGTCGGAGGGAGGGCTAGGATTGGTCTGCACAGTGTGGTTTGATTCACTACCGCAAAGATTGCGTGTAACCCTTTGAGTGGAGCTCTGGCAGAGTTGTTTCCCTCCCCAGAAACAGTCCCCATAGCAGGGGCTACGTGACAGGTAGGGTACGGCCGCCTCTGACGCCGCCGGCACCCCAGGCGCCCAGCCGCAGGCTACAGAGGGTCGGCGGAGGCAGAGAACTAACTCTCAAGAGGCAATCCCCATTTAAAATGCCATCTTGTTCTTCCGACTGCTGCCTTTTACGTGCCGTTGAGGTAAGATTTTCCATATCGAATTACCCTCCAGGTTTTTGTTAGACTCTCCTTCTCTTGCTAGGATGCGGAGCGTTTTAAACACGGAGTTGATTTAAATCTGGGACCTGCACGTTTGCCCGGAGAAATAATTTTGTGGGAAGTGTCTCTTGCTTGAGCAGAACAATGCAAAGAGGAAAGCATCTGTATAATTCAGGAGGTGGGGGAGAAGGTTCTTGACTTGTTCTCTCATCCCCATTGATATTTAGGATGTGCAGCGTATGCACATTTGGTTTAAACTACTTTCAAGCTAGGATCAAAAGAGAAGTCAGGGCAGGGAGAGAAATGTGTGGACTGTGCTAGGTAATTGGTTTGCCGGCAAACTGCAAGTGGGACTTCCCCACACAAAACAATCAAAAGTTAGTGGGGAACAAGAGAGCCTTTTTTAATCTTTGGGGTCTTGGCCTGCTCCTCTGTGACTGTTCAGAGGCCTCCGATGGGATCGCAATGAAAATTGTGTGTTTGACTGGATGTGATTTCTCTCGCCCACTGTTGCCAAAGTACTCTCTCGACATTGTTTCACGTTTGCTTACCTTACACAGCTTTATACAGAACCTGCTCTCTCACTTTTCCTGTGTACGTGGTCATATTAACACTGCTGAATATTTGTTTAGTGCAGGGAGGTGTTGGGGAGGGGGGAGGGGAAATAGGTCTAGGGGGGCATCGAGAGAAAGTGTTACAAAGTGAATCATCCATTTCATTTGTCCTGGCTGCCAAGGTGCTTGGAACCCTCTCGCCAAGAGGATGATGCTTTTCTACAGTAGCTGTGTGGTTTGCCTATGTTCAGAGCTGTTGATCTGTAAGTGTACCCTTTATGTTGCAGGATGTAAAAGTCTTTAGTGAAGATGGAACAAGCAAAGTGGTCGAGATTCTAGCAGACATGACAGCCAGGGACCTCTGTCAGCTGCTCGTTTACAAAAGTCATTGTGTGGATGATAACAGCTGGACACTAGTGGAGCATCACCCTCACCTAGGATTAGGTAGGGAATGGTCAAAGGGGTGGCATGGTTACTTGGGAACATAAAATATGTGTAATTCATATAAATGTGCTTCCAGACGGAACATTTTCTTTTCCACTGCTTTTATTTGTACAATTAGCTGAAGTCACATATGTGCTTTCTGTGTATTACAATTTGATGTGTTAAGCGTTTAAGCCGTTTAAAGTCCTTCCCTTATTTCCCATCCTCTGTTTTTTTTATTATTAAAAAAAAGAAGAATTGTCTAATCTTCACACTAGCGCTCTGTTGCTACCTTGCTGTGTCTGAAGCTATTGCAAATAAACAGCTTAGGCAAATTAAGCTTGATCCTTAAAGTACAGTCCTATGAAACAGCTCAGCTCATCACCAGCTGGGAGACCTGGGTGAACAGACTCAGCCTTACGTACCTACAGTAATGCTTATGAAAGCTTGACATGCTGAGGTGGGGGAGGAGGTTGGCTAAACTTGACTTCAGGCAGGGAAAAAATGGTGGCACCACCTGCAAATCCATGGGCAATTTCTGGACCAGCGGTGGTATCTGCTCTCCAGGCTGCAGCTCCTCCACCTGATTGAAATTAAGGTGTCATGGTTACAGTTTCAAGAAGGCAGCAAGAGGAAGAACCGTGGGGAATTAAATAACACCGTGAATTGGTTTAATTACAGTACCTGAAAGGATCTCATGTTATTCGGTCTTGCTTTTCCTGTTATTTTGTGGCACTGATTAGTTACAGGGTTCTGCTGTGCAGCTTGCAACAGCGTATCGCTCAGATAATGCTGCCTATAATTCTCCATAGCATACAATAACGCTTTAAAAAGTGTAGCATTTGGAGTATTAGTCGATATACTTTGTGGGGAATGTTTTTTCTAGAAAACAGAGGAAGGCAAAATCATAAGCTGCAATCGCCAGCACTGGAATTGTGAATGCTATCTGTAGCTAACAGAGGGGGTTTTATGTCTAAAAATGTAATTCAGAACCCTTATGAATAAAAAAAGGAAATGATATGCTGGAAATGTGATGCCTTAAACCAATACTGTTAAACACTAATAAATTCACTGCTCTGCAGACTAACACTTAAAAAAACCCCAAACACGTAGGATATTCTGATTATTTAGTGGTTTTATTATCTCTCCTAATGCAGAAAAATATGAAAAAATTAACATGAAACACTCATTGGTCTATGTCTGTGATATACTTTCAGTTCTGAGGACATAGGATGAGGTGAAGAATTAAGGTATAAATTACAGAATCTTTATCTCTGTAGCTTAATATGCCACATGCTCTTCTAAAAACCTTTACAAATTTTCAGTTTTATCAATGCTCATTAAACTACCAGGCTCTCTTTTTCTATATTCTCTTTCCCATCATTGCTGATTACCAAGGTATTGTGTAAACAGAAGCCTTCTCCTTTGTAACCAACATCCTTCTCCTGCCAGATTCATTCAATGATGCCACAATTCAGTGTTTGTGACATCACAATAGCTTCCATGGTGACTAATTGTGCTGTCAAACTCTGGTGTGTGACATCTCTGAATGAATCGGGCAGGAGGCTGATTAGGAAATCAAAAGCTTCTGTTTACACACAAATAACTTGGTAATTAACAATGATGGGAAAAGAGCAAGATACTTATCGGGCTGCATTTATATACAGGGGGACCTGCCTGCCTTGGACCTCTGTTTCACATTGAAGCACAAAGCGGGCCCCCAGAGAAACGGGGTGTGCAGGTTGGGGCTTCAGCAGCCACCAAACTTTGTTCCACAGGGCTGTCCCCAGGACTGTCCCCTGTAGGCCAAGCAGTAGATCTGTGTGAGAAGTAATGCAACCTTTGGGGGTGTAGAGCCAGACAAAGAAAAAAATATTTAAAGAATTCCAAAAAAAATGTCATTACACAGATTTCACATAGTTGAAAGGATGAGGACAGAAAAGGGAATAAATGAGTTCATTTAACAGGAGACAACATCATCCAGTTTCTTGAATTTGGGGTCTAAAGTGTACATATTCAATAAACTTTAAATACCAACTTTTATGCTTCCACCAGTTTTGGATGCAGTTTCAATTTTTTATTATTTGGCTGCTTATTTCTAGCTCCTCTATATCTTAACTGCTTTCCTGTATTTTGAAGACTGTCATATCAAGGGTAGTGTGCAACCTGGATGAAGTTATCATCAGGCATCTGATGATCGATATTTGTTCCTCTAGATATAAGATTGCTAGTATAAGTATGAAACAATGGTGAATAAATACTGAATGTGAAAAGAAATATAGTTAAAGAGCAGTCAGAATTCTGTGTTTCTACAAGACATTATTTCTTATACAATACATCCTTGCTGACTTAATGCTCTAGCTGATAGTCTTGAAGCTCACCAAAAGAGAGGAGTTCCTTCGTTTAGTTCCCTTTTTTTCTTCCTTCCCATATTTTGCCTGATAGTACTTTCCGAAAGAGCTTGGTTTGCAGAACCGATTCATTATTTCACTATTAGACAGACTAAAGACAAGATGACATTTTTGAAGCCAGCTGCATTTTTAGCATTGTGTTGGTCTTCGAGGTCCCACTTTGTAAGGAACCCTCACCTCACTGTTCACTTCAGACATATAGCCAAATATATTAAATAAAAATAAATGTTTATATTCCATATAAAATGTGTTCTTGCATATAACTTTAAACAGCTATTTGACTGCATAGAATATTTGCATTCTCACTGAAGGCAGTGGTGTGACAATTTGCCATCAGACTTTCTTGATTTGACATTTGAAAGTGGTTCCTGCTGCACCGTACCGCTAATATCTAAATCACGTTGTAGACAATATTTAAGCAGTGTATGAAATTTGAATTGGTCCTGTTATTTCATTTGCTACTATAAGTATACCTAACCTGTTTATAAAATGTGGTATTCTCCCTATGTTCTATTCCATGCTTAACTATTATCAATTTAGGACGGGGACAGAGTTCTATGTACTTGACAAAATATTACATTAACAAAAATAATAATGGTGAAGACATTCACATGATTGTACGTGTCTGGACACTGAAAGAATCCCTCCCTACCTACAGATTTCATTTTCCTAGTTCCAGAATTGACGGTACACCTTACTAAATACAGTTGAAGCAGGAGAGAATATTGTAAGGCTCTGAATTATTTGAGAGTTAGAAGAAAGCATTGCTGCAGTTTTTGTACCTAGATTTTTTTGTTAAAGTGCATTGATTTCCCTTAATATGAGTGAATTAAAAATGGAACAGTTCACCACAACGCTTGCTTAAATGCAATATCAGAGCAGGCTCTTTCATATAGGGGTCCACCTGTCATTTCTAGTGATTCTCTGATTGGGAATTTTGGGCTATGCCTGTGAGTTGTTCATGATGGAATCCAGCTCCTTTTCCCACCTTGTATCACTGCTACAGTTCAGTAGAAGTTCTCATAATAATTCAGGTTAACTTGGGTGGGGTGGAGGGAAAGT
>VZUA01031872.1:3273-17130 GCA_013401035.1 Horornis vulcanius
AAGCTGCATTAAGTGATGATCTCTGGCCAGGTGCCAGAGAGTGGCACCAGCAGTTACCAAAAGGAATCAGAAATGAGGCTGAGGAAAATACTGGGCATTTTATGTTTGTTGTGGTTTTGTGCTAGAGGGATTGTCTCCAAACTGCACATGAAATTTCCACCAGGATTTCCATGGCACAGCTTTGCTCTCTATCCCATGCTCAGGGCTCCACTGGATCCACTGAGAGGCTGGGAAGGAAGGAGGAGACCCTGGAGCTTTCTTTTGCTGAAGCAGCCTGGAGGCTCAGGAGGGACATTGAAATGGCGAATAGAGAGGGAAAAGGGACTTTGCTAGAGCACTGTGTGGAAGGCACGGGGCACTAAGGCATTGCTGCAGTCAGGGTCAGGCAGAAGAAAAGGCCAGAGAGTTCTTCAGAAATCCTAACATCATAACAAACAAATAGATAAATCTCTTGGAAGGACAGAAAGAGATAGACTTTAAACACATCATGGTTTAACCCTGGCCAGCAACTAAGCCTCACACAGCCCCTCATTCATTCCCCCTCAGTGGGATGGGGCAAAGAACTAGAAAAGTAGAAGTGAGTGGCTGCTCAGCAATAACAAAGTAACCCCTGAATTATCAATGCTTTTCAGCACAGATCTGAACCACCGCCCTGTGCCAGCTACTAGGAAGAAAGTGAACTCTTTCCCAGCCAAAACCAGCACACGTATCAAAAACATCTTCACTCAGCATAGCAGATTTGGTGTGTCTAGACCAAGTAATTTGATTTTATGTTGACTTACAGAAAAATACGGCCCAAGAAATCTTTGGCTTCACAAATATCCTTTCCCTCACCTTCAAATAAAGGGAAATGTATTAGATGTGAATTTAGCTATAAATATTTTAGTTGTTAAGATTTTAGTTCCTACACAGCTCTTGCTGTAATGCTAACTTTAGCATAATATTTCAGCTTCAATAGATTTTTAAAACATGGGAAGTCTTCTTAACAGAAGGTTTACTACAAGGAGTGTCTTTTGGATTATCTGTACACTTTGCAAATTCTCTTCGAAATTCAAATTGTCTGATGAAATATGTGTTCCTGCCCCTGAAATGTCCACATGGAGTGCTAGGGGGGTTAATCGACTACTACACCACACTTAGTGCCGGATGCATGAAACACACTGGAATAATTACATACAAAGAACAAGAAAAAATGTGGGCAACTCCAACAAGTTACTGCAGGCATCAGAAATACTGCTAGATTTTCATAATCTCCTGATGAACGATGTGCACACATCCCAGCAGAGTTTTCCATCACTGGGTCACTGACCGCAGGTGAACAAGGACCAGCTGTCTCAATACTCTGCTTCTCCTCGTTTCTTTTGTGCCTTTACACCAGGAACACAGTGTCAAAAATGTCACATGTCTGACCAATCCGGAGGGTGATGAAGTGGTGGTGTTAATTTTTCTGTGTATTCAGCTCGCAGGCCATAAAGCACACCCTGGTTGTGCTTCACAGTTTCCCCCAAAAGCCAATCAGCCCTTCTTCATAAACAAAGCAAACTAAAAAAATTGAAACATGCCACAATCTTTGTCTTTCTCACATGTCCCTTCATTTCTCACCTTTATCCACAATTTCTCCCCCTCATTTTCCAGCTTATGTAGCCTGGATTCAAATGCCCTTCCAGAAAACATGAATAAACAAGTGACAGCTATTTCAGAATAAACATTGACTGTTACATCTCTTGAAAGCCTTTTCTGAATTTCTGCCCCATCCCACACCAACACCTGCAGAATTCCTTGCAGACCTTCCAAGCTGTGATCCTTTTCTACCTCTCTGACCATTCGACTGCTGCGGTCCCACCACCCAAAAGGGAATGACAGCATCTCCAATGAACTCAAGACACGTCCTGCCATTTCTGTAGGCATGTCCAAGCTGCAGAGGAATAATTCACAAGGATGAAAATATTCTCTCTTGTAAATGCCAGAGATGCATCAGCCTGGGCTGCTTTTCACTTTGCACTTCCCAGGGAAGCACTTTCAAAGAAGATGAGGCAGCTGTGAAGCGCTGCCCCTTGCTCCCGCTGGTGAGGGGCCGCCCACCCTTGGCAGGTGCAGTCCCTGTCAGCTTCCACTGCCGCCAGGGCCAGCCCGGATTGCTCCCAGTGTACAGCAGGGCCTGCAGCCCCAGACTGGGGAAACGCCTTTCCCACTCTCCTCCTGGAACAGGCACCAGCTGGCAGCTACGGAAAGCACACAGCAAGGCCTCCTACTTGCCATTGCTCAAATGCCACATCTTTATTTAAAGAGGAAAAGCCCACCAGCCTCATCCCCCAGAATGTTACATCCGCACGTCTTTCAAACACAGCAAAACCATGCGCACCTTCCTCTGAGAAGCTCGTGGCTATTACTGTTGAAAAATGCTTTCTAATTTTCCAGCTTTTATGTCCACAAGAATTNAAGTGGCTTAAAGTTTGTAATAAGAAGATTCTGTCACTCAGTTTTGTATCTAAAATTTTCAGTTGATGACATATTTAAGAAGATGACATGAGAAGAGAATGCAGTCAGAAGCAATCACCATTTGTGTTTCAGAACTCCCAGGTTCTCCACCACTTTCCATCACTTTGGTAAATGCCGCTCCTCACCACCTGTCAAGCACTTGGCATTTTTTGAAAACCAGGCAAGGTCTTCAGGACGTACCTGTCAGTCTCTTTCTTCCTTTTAAATATCAGGAGCTGTTTTAATTCACTGCATTTTCCATGTAGGTGGCAGTTTTCTTCTCAGCTACACCAGGCAAAATCCCAAACTTCTCTGAACTGAAGGGTAAATTGTGTGAAAAGTGCCTCAGCACTATATATAACAAAGTTTAAGATAAGGGAAGTGAGAGTGTGAGACTTACTGAAAAAAAATACAGATGCTGAGATTTGCTTCAATCACTGCAGTATGACTGGAAACATAAAAAAAAACCCCAAAAGCAATTTGATGCTCTAATAATTCCAAACATATGGAAAGTTTGCCAGCTGGACAGACCTTCAAGATAAACTGCAAGCACTTGGGCAGTATGTTTCCTCATAACTTTAATGGATTTTAATTAAAGACATCTCTTAGAGCACAGCTTAAGGGAAGGAACCTTTAAGAAGCTGGATCTTTCCTTGCAGAGCAAGGCCTGGTTTGAGACCTGCTGTGCGGACAGAGCTGTGGACAAGGCGGCTGTTGTGCCAACAGCATTCCTGAAGGAACTGCTTTTGGTCTCTTCTGGAAGAAAGTTCTCCTAAATTACATATTTAAACTATTTGAGGAAAGACAATACAAGACCTAACACGCTTCAAGAATAACCTTCAGAATGTGATTCTGCCTTTACAGCTCACACAATATCAGTAACAATGAGCATAAATTAATTTAAGTATTTTTTGCTGCAAATCGGTAACTCCCTTCCCAGGAACAACATCTCACAGCTTAAGGGTACTCCTACACCTAAGAAATACTTGAGATTTATTAAACATGCAGAAGTGCTGGAAGGAAAACTAATGAATACAAACTAATAAGGCCAGAAGAACCTGGTGAAAAACCCAGTAGTTGCATTGTAGGTAAAAGTTATGTTCCTTCAAAGACAGCAGAAAAAAAATTTAAGGGATAATGCAGCAATACATTTTGCTCTGAGAGGCATCCCTTTGCCATGATAATGTGCACATATGGCAAAAACCCAGAACTCACAATCCTTAGAAATTTATGAAATGGAAACATTGATTGGACTAAAAATGTATTAATGACAAACAGCACCTGCCTTATTTTATTAATTAATTTTTAATGCCCAACGGGATGTAGTTTTGGAACTGATAGATTGTTGGATTGTTATCTCCCTTAATTTCTTTTCAATAAATTAAACTCCACCAATCTGCTATAGACACCCTTATAGGTACAGGAAAGGCATTTGATTTATAATGTTTCTAAATAGATGTCACTGTGATGAATTGCCACTTCACAAGATTAGGAGATTATGAGGTTGTGGGCTCTATTTTCTACTTCTTCACTTTCAAAGCTATGATTCCAAGAAGAAAATCCTTGTAGATGTTGCTGATTTTACAAGAAAGGTGCCTGTGTGGTGATACTGAAAATCATGGTTCTCTGGCATGGGCAAAATAGGAGTATTTTGGCAGCCTGCATGGAAACCTTGGGAGAAGCAATGCCAGGTACAAGATGCAGAATAGTCCTGAATCCAGACCAATAAACTGTATTTATAGCAAGGCAGGTGCTGGATTTTAACATGAGGATGGTGCAGGGAGACAAGGAAGGAGAGAGGATGAACAGATGTGTGCCACTGACATTCATTTTCAAAAACCCACTGAAGAAGTTTGCCTGTATGTGCAGAAATGTTTGGGCATGGCTTTGTGTATGAGGAAGAAATAGGTGGAAAGGACCTTAACCATCAGCCTGGGGTGTTCATCTTTAGAAACCTGATCCATTCCCATAGTTTGATCCAGTATGGTAGATAACAGAGATTTCAAAGCAGAGTTTTTAAGCAGACATTGCAGTGCTTGTGTGTAAAGTATGTGCTAACACCAAGATGTTATCTTCAAGTTTGCTGGAAATAAGTACTTCAAATCTGGAGTTTGTTATTTAAAACTGCTCTGTTAAAAGAGTAGCAAATTAAAAGACTGAATGCCACTTTTCAAGCTGCCAGTACCCTTCAGAAATTAATTTTTAATATCTCTAATGGCATGTTTTCCTATGGATTACTAAAACCATAGCCAAGGGGAACCATTATTATCAACATGAGTCCAGGGCATCAGATAGCTAATTAACAGCAGATCACTCTTCTCCCAATTCCATGTTTTTTATAAATGTGAAGATCTCCATAATTGAATGTCATGCAAAATATTATGCAAAGCATCCAGCTTTTCTCCAAGATCAGCAGGAGCCGAGTGCCATCGGAAAGGATGTGCCAGCACAGAGTTGGAGGAGCTCTAATGTTTACTCATCGAAAGGCTACAAATGCAAATCACAGTACGACTCAGAATGGAGCCTGGGGGAACACAAGAATAACTGAAGCCCAGCTGGAATGAAAAATCCTCTGGAGCAACAAATTCAATATGCCAGGAAAAAGAAATTAGGTCTGAATCAAATAAAGTCTTGCAAGCAGACTGGCAAACACAGCAGCAAAAGTTATGCTCAGAGGTGGAAACCAAAATAAAAAGGGGGGGGTTACCATGATGGGAATGGAGACCTGAAACACATTAATTAATTGCATTCTCCCAAATTAAAACAAGGACACTGCCATCCCTAAACTCCTGCATGGAAGCAAGTGCTTCAGCCTTCTGTTGTCCATGCACAACCAAGCTTTCTCTGTGTGTTCCTAATGAAATATGTGTAATATCCAATTACCAATCAATTGCCAATTAAAACACTATTTCCCAATAATATGATCCTGCTAACTGAATTTTCATGCAGCCCTTGGCACCCCGCTTTATGAGCAGTTCTGCTATCCATCAGTTCTTGTGCTGTCAGGTCTAGGGATGTGCCGAGCAGATGGCCAAGGATGCTGCCTGAATTCCAACTGCTGGTTTCCACACAGGCAGAGGTGGAAGGGGTGGGGACAAACATTTCCATGTGGAACACCATTAAAACTGACCCACAAGGTGTCACTGTTGCTCCAGAGAAATTCAGCAGCCAGGGGATTTTTCTGGGCATAACCTGAGACTGGGAGTGGGGGACTGACTCCAGTGGGGAATGCACCAAGAGGAGCTCTGGTTACTCTTTCTCCCTTTCCCAAACTCTACACATGCCCAGACATTTAAAGAGAAATCCAACAACACCACCTACCCAAATGCCACCAGTTGCTCCTTCCTTTTGCCAGTTGCTCCCTGCTTGCTGTCCTGCTGCCTCCTGCCAAATCCCCACATTGGATGGAGCCAGGCTCTGCCATTGCTCCAGCTGGTGGAGCTGGCAAAGTGAAGGCAGCTGGTCCCAGGTGCTTTCAGCTGCCCCACTTTCAGCTGCCTCAGGAAACCAGAGAGCAAAGCTAACAGGAAACAAATCCTCTGCTGACCACAGCGCACAACAATGACCATGGGCTTCCTTGGGCCTGCCTGCTTCATTCCAATGAAATATTTACAGCAAAAATAATGGTTTACTTCAATAAAACCTTTCAGAACATGTAATTTCAGGGTATGACTAGCTGTATTCAAGCCTACATATTCCCAGTTTTAACCAAAGAAGAGATTCATAGCATTTACCCTGTGTGGAAACACACCTACTGCGAATATTCCAGCTTCTGTGAGAACAAAGATTCAGACAAAGCAAGAGGACATCCTCACAGTATCAGTGTCAGGCTTCTCTGAACAGTTGTTTATGGATTAACTGTGCCAGTTTGTTTTTCCCAAGCTCTGAGAGAAGAGGCATCAGTGGCTCCTCTGTGTGTTTGATGATTCCACTGGAACTTCTCAGCACCGCTGCTCAGGTGGATGTCCAGCTATGTCCATCAGTGCTGCAGCACTGATGTGGGATGCAAGGAGAAATAACTGTTCCTTGGGAACACTGAGTTTCCCTTGGCATGAAGACGCTGGCATTCTTAAAAGGAAAAATTCTTAGTTTTCATGTTAAACCAGTCTCAAAAGAAACCCCGTCTGCACTGTTTTGCATCTTTCCCATCTTTAATCCTTCAGGACCCCTCAGGATAAAGGGCTTGTTGGAAATAGAAAGCCAAGGCTTTGTGACTTCCAATACCCCCAAAGGCCAGTCACACTCTCTTTTGTTATGGAAGTGAGCCCCTTGCAACAGAATTGCCAGGGATTTTGAAGAACTGGAAACAGAGTGAGCAGAAACCTGTTCTCTCTCATGAGGCCCCGTGTGACACTGGCTGTACCTCTGCTGTTTTGAGATGGAGAGGATGGCCTAAGTACCTCCGTGTTAGAGGGCTCCCATATAAAGGGTGTCACTGCTGTGTGGCTGAAAGAATCAGAGCCAGGTTTGGTACGCCCAGAAGGAACCCAAATTTCTAATCTGGAGTTCTCCTAGCTGGTATTTCTTTGAGTGAGACCTTCACAGAGAACCACAACTTGCAGAAACATTGGGGCTTAGGCCATGTGCTGCAAAGGCACCCCTGGGTTTGCTGTAAGCCCCCAAACCACACCAAAACTGCAGAGTAAATGAACAATGCTGTGTAGGGTAGAGCGGTTTCAGTGTGCCCTGAAGTCTCACTCTGTTTCAATCTGAACGCATTAAAAGCTCTCCAGAACCAAGTCAGTGTCTGTGCCCAGATATTAATGCATTTACAGGGCACATGAGACTTCCACTAAATAAATTCTGGGATGTCTCCTGGGCTCAGGAGTTCCTGCAGCTCCTTCCCACGGTGCCAATGGATCACAGCTCTGTCAAGCAGGGAACTGGAGCCCAGATTGTCAGGACCTCGTTTGCTGAGTGTGGACATGAAGATAGAGCTGCCCACTGCTCCCTGCCAAGTGTCCCAGTCACACCCAGTGCCAGGAAATCTGTTTCCCTACAGCAGCTACAGCTTCCATCCATTGTCCCCTGCTCCTGCAGAAGTGGCCTGAGGCTGCAGGTGCTGTGCTCAGTGAGGGCCTTGAGCACCTCTGTCACTATGGAGGGGTAAGGAAAGTAGGAGGAAAGGAGCCAATGCAGGAGTGATGTTTGGAGCTTGCCTGGACAGATGGCTTAGTGCCTGCTCAATATCTGGCTCCAGTTCCCTGAGCTGTTAATAGCCTCAGCCTCTCCCAGTGTTAGTCACAGAAGTACTGCCCAGAAAAAGGGGCCATTTCCTTTGCTGAGCCGGGAAGAACAGCCCCTCCAGACTGGGAATACCTTTCTCCTGCCTGGTTGTCTCAGGGCTGTCCGAACACAGTGAATACAGCTTTGGAACACACATCTGGCCTCTGAACTGAAGAGTAACATACCTGATACTAATTAATTTTACTTTAAAAACTACTCAATTATTGCCCTACATTTGTCAGCACTTCCTATAAATATTCCTGATACTAGATTAGTATGGAAAATGTTTAAAAATTGGATTGCTCCATTTGAATATGTTAGGTTATATTTTCTGCAGACAAAAGACCCACTAAATAGAGAGCTTTCCTGGAAGATTTACCTGCTATGTTAAAAAACACAAAAGCCACTCGAATTACTTCAGAGACATGGGAGCCTTCTCTTTTCTAAAGGGAAGAATGACCCATGGATACTGCAGCAGGGACTGCTCTTCTCCTCATTATCCAGGGGACGTCTGTCCCTATCACATTACAGAATCATTCCATACTATTTCAGAGTTCATTTTCCCCCAGATGCTCTCCAGCATGCCTGATATTAATTATTTGTGATAGTTAACATTTACTGAACAGTACTGTAACATCCTTCCCAGCCAAGGGAGCCAATACCTCAGGTAAACACAAAGGGCCTTTCCCTATGGAAAACCAGCTTTGCAGTGTGTGAATCACTGATTTCAGCAAGAGCTGGCTGCTCCACACCAGCACTGACCCAGGCAGGGCTGCCTGTGGGGATCTGAAAGGAGCAAAAGCCATCACCTGCCTCAGGTTGGGCTGAGATCTGACACAAGGAGCCAGCTCAAATCAGTCACACTCTGTATCTGCCTCCTCCTCTGACCCTCCATGTATTAAAGAGGTCAGAAATCTTCCCGAATCCTAAATATTTTAATGATGTCCAACTCGTAGCAATGTAACTGAAACACATCTCTGAGCCAGGCCTTCCCCAACAGCAGTGATGTTCTCATGCACAAATAATTAAAAATCACGAAATGGCAGGTTCTATTTTCTCAGAACACCTCACACTTACTCATTTTTCATTACAGTTTTTTCCAGCCCCTCGCATTCCTTGTGCTTCTCTTGGGATCATTGCTGTAGATTTGGGAGGGGCTTGGACACGAAAGAAACTCAACCCTTGCTCCTGTAAGTTTAGGACTGGCTATCCCAAATCACAGCAAAAATCTGCCCAGGACACTGCCTCTGGAAACAGGTATAAGGGACATGGACCAAGCACAGAGCCAGATTTCTTTTCTGTGCTCACCCAGTTTCCAGCAGCTAAGAGATTTCACAGTGCAAAGATGTGATCTTCGACTCTAGGAGATGAGGAAATGTATATTCCCTTCATGTATTTGTGTGATCTCTTTGTCACCCTTGTGAAACCACAGAGGGAAAGAAAGTGGATGAGAGTTCCCACTTCAGCAGGAGGGAAGAGCCAGAGCTCTGGTGGGGCAGTGTCCTGGGCCAGGCATTGAGTAGGGACAGAGGCACATGAAGGAGTCAGGGATGGAGGGAATGGGTGTCTCAGCTCCAAGCCAACCTTTGTTTGTCACTTTTTTTCTTCTTTTGGTGGTAGGTAGAATGAACCAAAGTTAATCACTCCAGTGGTACAGGTTAAAAAGAGTAATGGACTGCTGTTTATAACCAGTCCCTTCAGCTGAGCCAGGTTTGCTGAAACCAATTGTAAAAAAGTTTATTACAACTTGATTTCTAAGTTGCTGCTAATGACCCACAATGTCCTTATGCGAGAGCACTTGTTATTCATACTGCAAGCAGAGTTTAATCCCAGGTATGAAATAATTGATGAGCAAGTAAGTCCT
Source organism: Horornis vulcanius (assembly GCA_013401035.1). Classification (NCBI taxonomy): domain Eukaryota; kingdom Metazoa; phylum Chordata; class Aves; order Passeriformes; family Scotocercidae; genus Horornis; species Horornis vulcanius. Next base: position 12,842 of record VZUA01031872.1, read on the forward strand.
CAGGGTATAAAATCACAATTTATCCTGGGTTAATCATCGTGAACTACCTGAGAACAGTAACTGCCATGCTTTTAAAGACATTATACTCTTTGAATTTGGTTTACTGCACTTTTCTGAACTGTAAAACACACTTCCTTGTCATCCTGCCAGTGCCTCCGAATATTTAAGTACCTGAAAAAGTTACCTAAACTTAAGTAACATCAACCTACTTACATACTTATTTCCTTTCACAGTAATTATACTCCTGAAACACTGATACCATTTCATGTGGAATGTTCCAGTCATTCCCTTCAGGCAGCAGGGGAGCTGGTACTGAGTGCAGTAAAGCCAGCCCCAGTTGTTCTGTGCTTCCCAGGAATCAAATCATCTGTCTCCATTTGATTTCTGGACCCAAGCAGGTTTTGGTGGGAGGGCATTTACTTTGATTAAACAGTGAGCAAACACAGCTCAGAAAGGAAAGTATCTCAAACTATTCACAGAATAGGAGGGTCACTGCAAAAGGAGCTCAATAAAGAATTAAAACAACATCACCATTCCCAGTTCCTTCTATGTGGTATCCACAAACACATTACAAATTGGCATTACAAATTCCTGACCATCAGCAGGAACTAATGACGGCCAGTGAGCTCCTCTGCTTAGAAATATTAAAACCAGATATTCTTAAACAAGTGGGAGTTAAGTGTTGGTAACAGACATTGCTCATGGCTTGGTTTAAAACACACAAAAATCCCCAAACCAAACCAACAAAACCAAACCAAAACAAACCCAAACAAACAAACAAACAAACAGAATTGTGTTTAAATTTGGGCTTCTCATACCAATCTAAACCCAGAGGAGTGTCAGGAAAGTCAAAACCCATCAGAATTCCAGCTTTAGTCTGGCACAGAAGCAGCAAGGGCCCTGCCTTTCATCTCACTACAATTTCAGAGTTCCAGCACTTGCTAAGTATTTTACTTGGACGCACCTAAACAATCTGAATCCTCAAATAACACCATTACCTGGGCAATAAAATGGAATTTCTGTAGATTGTTTAGGATCTCCAGAGAGTACACGGCAGGGGGAGGGAGGGTGAAGCCTTGTGAATGGAAATATGAAGTGAAATTGGAATTGAGGCATTTTGGGAACATTCCTGAGCCGAGTGGCAGTTCAAAGAACCCTCAATAAGTGACGGATAAAAGTTCCAAAACAGCTCCATCTTAGGCTTGGCTGCACAGAGAAGTGTGTGCTAATAAACTGAATCAGCAAAAATAAATTGTTTCCTTGTTCATTTCTTTAGAATTAATACCTGTAACCACGGTTTCATCACATTTATTAAAGCTTGTGCCCTGATGTTGCACAGGGCAAGTTTGGAGGAGCTGTGTTCTCTTTGTAGAACTGGGCTACTTGCTTTTCTACAGGGAAAGTTCTTCCCTCCCAGAACAGCAGTTATCCATAATGATGGGTTCTAATTAGGGACAACTTCATGTACAGGGCTCAGTATTTGAGCTGCAGGGGAAAGGTTCTGAGAGGACCCTGAGGAATCCAGGCACATAACGCCATTAGCTGAAATACTGAAGGACATCACTGAAATCCTTTACAAGAAACCCAAATTTACTGGCTAATGGTACTTGCACTTCAGTAACTGGTAGAGGATCCAGCTAAGCCATAGTCCTGTTTAAGTAGCCCTCCTACAGCAGAAGAGAGGGGAAAAGGTGAACATCACAAATGTGAAGATACTTCAGCATCAGCTGTATGCAGAGGCTGGAGGTGAGAGTCACTGCTCTCATTAAATGGGACTGGGAGGAAGGCACCTTCCTGCTCCCTCCCTGTGCACAGCCCTAACCCTGGCCCCATCCCTGTGTGCCAGCTGGCCCCACATGACGCACCTTGCAGTGAAAAGGGTCAGAAACAGCAAAGCCATGTTGGCTTTATGGCTCCATCTACTTCAGATCACAGAATCCAAATTACAGGTGCAGATCCTGAACTTGGCCAGAGCCATGTATTTTGGATTTTTTTGTCAAGCACCATTCTAAGCATCTTTCAGTTAGAATTTCATAGCATATTAAACAAGAGTTAGCTATCAAAAATGCTTTTTTAAAAACTGGCACAAACAAAAATAAACACAGCACACCTAAGGCTGCAATGCTGCCCATCTAACCCCACCCCTGAGACCCAAGCATGCCTGTGCCTGATGTGGGAAGTGCTGATGAGGGAAACAAACTCCACACGTGTGCATAAATGGTCCTCTGGGGCAGTGCTCTATTAGACTTGGCTGCACTGGAACAAAGTGCCTTCATTACACTTCTGTGATAAATATCTCCCTTGCACTGCTGCAATTATCAACGGGCTTGATTAAGGGACTGATTTGAATGCAAACAGCATAATTGACCCATGAGAAAAGAGGAATGGATATGGCCAATGCAGCCTTTCAGTGCATTACAAATAGATGGCAGCATAGGGAAATACCACTAGTCACAACTTATTATTTTGCCATTCTCCTTCAAATGAAAAAAAGACTTTTGCATTTTTGCATACAGAGTTTATACAGTTTTCCAACATATGTGAGGGCTTTTTGAATAGCCTTCAAAAGCTTTTAAATGGGTAATTTTATTAAGTGCATCCATAAAGTCATGATCTATATTGGTTGGGATGTGAAAAAAATGGTAATGAAGATTTAGCCAGAAGCCCTTTTCTAAACAACAAAGAACAACAATTATTGGAATAATTCTTCAGTTTGTTGTCACTTCCTAGTGAGTGGGGATAAAAAGGAAACAACGAGCTGGAACTTTTTGAACTACTGAGATCTGATTTCTGGAGCATTCAAAAGATATTAAACTTTACACAGAGTGTACATATCAAATATCTGGGAAATGTCTTCTTTATTTATTATGTTTTTATCCCTGTATTGACTCAAATCAATAGCAATTAGCATGTCTTTAGTGCATTTCATCTTCAAATTGCCCTACGCACAGCACCTTTGAAAAAGGGGCAAATGAGGGCGTTCCATTACCCCTCACCTTAAAGGTGGAGAAACTGAAAAGTGAGGCAAGTAATTATGAATTGTTAGGCTCAAATGAAAGAAGTTCCAGAACTGGGTCCAGCTTCAGTTAAGACATTGCGTGGGCAGCTTAAAAATATGTAATGTCCTTAACTATTTTACCTCTGTGCATTCCAGGGCTTGGGAGGGAATAAAAATTGCCACAAGAAGTGCACAGTGAGGAATTAATAAACAAAAGAAAACACAGCACCTTTCATGTTTCATTATGAGTGCACCTTGCAAAGGGTAGTCCCTAACCTATTCCTGGGAGCAAACTAACTGATGAATTTGGTTAATGTACAGACAAATAACAAAGCTAATATGATTACTGAAATGGCATCTATCTTGCATCCTAGAATTGCTGATGAAGGATGAGTGACACTCTCTGAAAGGTAAGAATATTAATAGCATTGCCTAATTTGTTCTGGAACACTAGGGGAGTCTGCTGATTTCCCAGTATGCACCGACCTGCTCTTCAAGATAACATTACACAGATTAGCATTGTTCTTATCTCAAACTCAAATAACTCCTGAAACCACAAAGCAAATAATTCTGGGGGTACACTTACATTAGCTTGATGAAGAGGCATGAAAAATACCTACTCAAGCCAGTGCATCGTGGCTGTTCAGTTTGTACTGGTGCCATTTCCAGTTCTGCTGCTACAAGCCACACCTTTAGCATCACTTAACCCACTTCCTTTACATACTGACAAATCAATCTCTAAACCACCATCATTTTAGGTCTGTATTTAACCAAAATAGAATCAGATTTTTTTATAAAAAATAAAAAAATTTACATTTAGTGTTGAAAACAAGAAGCAAGAAGAGATTCCACCATTATTAAGCAATAATTTAGATATTCTGAAAGTCTCAAGCCCTCTGTGGCAATTCCAATCAGAAAGAGAATCACATGACTAATGCCAAACACAAAAACCACATCAGTGTCATTATAACATGAAAGGACAGGAAAAGCCTTTTTGCACTATGAAATGTCTACTTCAGGGTCATGCTAGAAAATCTTCAGGCTATTTAGAAACTAAATTATGGCCACTGAAGTATTGTAACTCTTCAAGTGAACAAAAAGCACAGCTCTCCAGATATATTTATTACACATTTTTAAAAAGGCTACAGAGATAGAAATCTTTTTGAAAAAATGTCTCATCTGAAATTTCATAAAACATGTGAGTTATAGAAATGTGGTGAAAGGATAGTTTTTATATAAGATTGAATACCTAAGGGGAAGTGTCGTAAGCTCCCTGTAGCACTCAGAGAAA
>VZUA01031886.1:586-11055 GCA_013401035.1 Horornis vulcanius
ACTGTGGTGTTGAACAGTGACTTGGCTTAACAGTTTTTGTGCTTACAACAGTACTCAAACTTCCACAGTCAGTATCGACATTTGTAGTGTCCACACCTACAGTCTCCCTTGAAGGGCTAGAGCTCATTGAACTTATGCCACTTGTTGTGGTATCTGTATTAAAACTTAAGCTACGACTCTTGAAATGTGTTTGTGTAGTACCATCTCCTATTAGCCTTTCTTTGCTTGTGTTTTCCCGATGAATTTCATTTCCAAGACCTTTCGGCAGCTTCAAATCATTCTCTCCGATACTCTGAGTACAGTCAGTATCTTCCACATGTTTACTTCCAACAAAAGAAGTTTCTAATCGTAAAGTCTGGATTTTTGGAACTCGGAAAACAGGGGTCAATTCTTCCCCAGCAGGAAAGTCTATGCTACCACTAGGTTCCGTTACTGTACGATTTCGCCTCAGGCCTGATTTACTGTCAGATGATGCCAACTTTCCTCCTTTTGGATCACTGCTACTTCTGTGTTTTTTATTAGGTAGAGTAAGAGAGTTTAGAATGCGGTTTTTCACAAGTCTACTAGAAGCAAAAAAAGGAAAGGGACTACGGTCTTTGTCCTTTGAAGGTCCAGGTCTGTCATAAAATATTTGTTCAGCATCTTCAGTAATATCTAGGAAGAAAGTACTGGTGGAGGTACTACCAAAACGGTCATCCTCCATGATGAACATACCTGAAATTATACAAGACTTTGTCACACAAAATAGGCATTTCTTCAAAGTCTACAAACTATGCTGCAAAACAGGAAGCCATTCCATAGAAGCCCAACTGGGAGTCTATGCAATTTACTGCAATTTTATTTCCTCTTTTTTTTTTCTGTAGAACTTGGTGCAAATTAGCTATCTTGAGGAGTAACTGAGTTGAAGATCAAAAGAGAAGCCGGACTATCTTATTTCAGTGCAAACATCCAGCTACTAGGATTACAACCCAAGAACTCCTTTAATGATACCTAAATATGGTATATGTCTCAATTTAAATTCCAAGTATCTATAGAAAAAATAAAATGCATTAGGTACTTGAAATACACAATAGTTTAAATACAACAGAATTTTGGGGGTGTGTGTACACCCAGAGAACATACTTATTTTCTAGAATATTCCTTTGAGGACAACCAAGTGCATCTTTATACCTTAGCTTGGTGATTTCTGCAGCATGTTACAGCAAACTGCCATGACTCAACATAAAAATTAATAACTTACCTCATGTGAAAATTATTCTTCTACACCAAATGTGAAGCTAAGACACTGTTTTACTCCCTCTGACTTGTCTGCATCTCTCTGAATAGACATAACCGTCCTATTGGTTGTACTGTTTTATTGCAAGACCACCTTTACAACACTGAGGTCTGAACCTCATCCTGCCAAAAGGTTTGTAAGAACACCAAAATGCTGTTTGTGCTGGGTTAAGTTCTTGGCAGGTTTTTTTTGTTTGCTTGTTCATTTTTCTCCTGTTTGCCTGTTTTGGTGTTCCGGTTACTTACTTGATGGAGCAGATTCGCTTTCACTGTTGTGCCTAGAACTGGTAGACTCAGAGTTCAAGCTAAGAGTGCTGGGTATTGAAGAAAGTTCATTGCAGAGCTGCTCCATGTCATCAGGGACCACTGGCCAAGGTTGTCTACGACTGTGTCTCACTGCATCCCAGTTGTGATGCTTCAAAATGTCACATCCTTGTTTAGTTTTGGCTATTAGACCAAGCACGTAGACACAGGTTCTGTATTCAACATATATATAGAAAAAGAACAACAATAATGGCACCGAATTTAACTAAACTTACTTCACATTTGAAAGGAAACAGCTTCAACGCAATTCAGGAGAAACTTCACAAAACTAACAAATAGTATTTTGTTAATTTTTATTTGAAAATCAACATAAGCTTAAGAAATTCATTAATATATATGAGAACAAGAAAAATAAAATTATGACAAGAGCCTGATTACATAAAGTAGAAAAGTACCTTTTGAAAAAAAGGCCAAGCATNTTTTAAAAAGATATTTAATAACAGAGATGTTACAGTGATATAAGCAGCAAACATTTTGTTTCATAGAACAGGAGAAAAGTAGTATCCACCTTTTTTCATAGATTTCATTTGTTTACTGCATGTTCTTTCAGACTTCCTACACAATTCTGCAGTTGCACAGAACTGAGATTGATCATCAATGACTTAACTGGTTTGGAATAAAGTACACTTCTGTATTCATGTAAATCAGGTAAAGCTATTTGAAAACTGATAGCAACTACCATGTGAAAATTTTATGTATAAATCAGATACACATACCCTCTAACAGACAGAACCTCACAATGCTGAGCAAGTGCCATTATATCAGGAATTACATTCTCCTCTTGAAGCAAGTTAAGACCCCAATTCGATGATCCAATATTGCCCTGGAATGAAATTTGTCAAGTAAGTTTTGATCTTAATGTGATCTGCAGCACTATCAATATAAAGCTTTGACAATTTTGTTTGTTGGTAGTAGAGTTTGAAGCCACATCTTCTCAAAGCATTTAAAAGATCTGAGTACCCTTTCTAGCATTTCCTAGTTGTGCTAATACAAAAAAGCCCTCAGTACACTGTGTATAATAATTAACGGCATTCGAAGTTAGAACTTTGTATTCTTCACTTTACTATGTTTCTACTATAGCCTGCAGCATGATCTTGGTTTATTCATTTTACATTCCTCTTACACAGGCATCGTGTTACATACCTACAGTATCTTCCAGTAATAGTCACCTTGGACAAATGTTCCAAAATTAACTTCAGGGAAGACAAGAAGCTCATTTAGGAGCGTAGCTTGGATACACACCAAAACTTGGTTTTTGTCTGTCCCAAGTACCGGGGTGTCATGACCACATGCATCAACACTGGCAGCCAACATCCTTGCAGAAACATTAGGGACTACCACAGTAAATGCACTAACCTCAGACCATGGCAACTTTTGACTTGTAACTACCAGTCCCATACCAATATTCATATGGCAATGTGTTATTCTTATTTAGTAAAAGGAAAAAAGACAAAGCGATTACTAAAAACCTCAGAAGAAAACAGGTGCAGTGAACCATTTTCAACTGAAAGTACAGTTATGGAAAAAAAGCTAACTTGAAAAAATTCATATATTTTCTGAAAAAAAATCCCCTAATTTCTTATTTTTATAGAACTCTGCTTAGATATTTTAAGAATCAATAGTTATAAAAGAACTAAACAACTGCAAAACTTCATAAGTATATTACTAACCAAGGCCCAAAGGGCTGCTTTAAGCTGTTTAATTCCTTCCCACTTATCCAGCATTGGGGAACGAACAGTGTAACTTAGATCTGTAACAATACTCTGAAAGAGAAAAATGGAAAAAGAAAAAAATAAGTTGAAAATGAATAGGAGACTTCAGTCAAACTAGTTCTCTTAACATTTATAGTAGAAGTTAAAGCAATAATTTAAATCATGCACTCTAGGAAGAAAGTGGTCATTCTGGAATAATAACTATAAATTAACAGCAGTGATAACGCAAAAGAAAATTTTAATGAAATCAGGGATTACATGAATTTAGATATTATAAAGATGATATATTAGTCAAACTAACACACTGCAATACGTACATTTTATTTCAAACTTTTCAAAGAGCATCATCAACTCATTAAATCATTTTACCAACCCACATAAAAAGTGAATTTAAACAATTATGGCTTAGGGTTTGTTTTCTTAGATTTTCAAAATACTAGAAAGATTTTATTCCCTCATCTCCCCATTTTTGTATGCATAAAAGGATAGGCATAGTTTTACCACGTGTATAATAGTCAATATACAACCCAAAGAGACTAACTATTTTTTGTATCTATGAATTGGCTTTCCATGTTAAGATTTGATAGTCATTTTAAGAAAAATGTTGAAAAATATTTTGTTGGTATTTTACATATTAGATGGCAGACTGAATTCACAACTTAAGACTCATAATCAACATCTTTTGCAATGCCTATTTAAATGCCTCTTTTAAAATCTTTTTCCAAAAGGTTCACAGGGATCTTTAAAATATTTTAAGTTATAAACAATCATTATCCTCACCTGAGACTCCAATAAATGGCAGCCTGTTTTATGGTGCACCAGTTGGCCATAAAGGTGAACTGGCAGGTAGACATGTGGTCGCTGTAATCTGGCAGAAAGAGAAACATAAATAGGTTTCCCAACACTTAAAGTATTTTATTTGAAAATAAATTACACTGCAATGTAATACAATTGACTTACTCTTGATTTTTTCAAACAGAGAATTCTTTTGAGGAATTTAGAAAGGAGCAAACTGTTTCGATTGGAAGGGATATACAATCATCATCTAATCCAACTGCCAGACCAGGGCCAACTAAAAGTTAAAGCCTGTTATTAAGGACACTGTCCTCTTGAACACTGACTTGGGGCACTGACCACAGCTCAAGAGTGCCTGTTCTTCTATGTGTCCACCCACAACCCTTGTGGAAAGGAAGTGCTTCCTAGTATCCAGTCTGAACCTCCCCTGTGTTTCAGCTCTGAACCATTCCCATGCATCCTGCCCCTGGATACCAGGGAGAAGAGCTCAGCATCTCCCTTCCTCATGAAGCTGTGGAGAGCAGTGAGGTCACCCCTCAGCCTCCTTTTCTCCAAAGTGGACAGGCCCAAAGACTTCAGCTGCTCCTCAGAAGGAGCTGCATGCACAGAAGGTTCCGGCTCTGTTTCCTTCCTCAGCAGACACTGAAGGACCTTCCCACCCCTCCCCTGCAGGGCCCGGCGGGGCCCACGCTGAGGCCGCCCCAGGCGGAGCCCGGCGGGGCCATCGCCTGTCCGGGCCGGCCGTGCCGTGCTCGGTGCTCTGGGATGGGGTTTGTCCTCGGGGCTGCCCGGGCACCAGCCAGCCCCAGCTCCCTCTGCAGCTCTCCAGCCGCTCCTCTCCCACTCCATACCCGTGCCCGCTGTTACTCCACCCCAGGTGCAGAATTCAGCATTCGGACTTGTCAAATTTGACCCCATTTAAAATTGCTCAGTGCTCCAATCTATCTAAGATCCCTCTGCAAAGGCCCCTTGTCCCCCAAAAGAACCCACAGCACCTCCCAGTCTGGATCATCAGCAAACTTGCTACTGGTGCATTCACCTGCTGCATCCCTTCTGTTCCGTGGATAAATGCACAGAACAGAACTGGCCCTGGGATGGAGCCCTGAGGAGCACCACTGATGTGACCAAGCACCAGGCTGATGTCGCCCTATTCACTACAACTCTCTGGGTTCAGTCCCTCAGGCAGTTCTTCACCCACCATACCAGCAACCTGCTCATCCCACAGCTTGGCAACTTGTCCAGAAGGATGCTGTGAAGGACAGCATCAACAATCCAGGAAAAAAACATCCACCTTCCCTTCACCCAATAGACGGGTGACCTTATCACAGAAGGCTAACAACTTAGTTAAAGAAAACTCTCCCTTTGTGAACCCATGCTCACTGTGCCTGATGACTGCATTGGTCTTCAAATGCCTTTCAAAAATACCCAGTATAATCTTCTACATAATTATTCCCTAACTGAGGTTAGATTAACAGGTCTGTACTTCTCTGGGTCTTCTCTTATATGCTTCTTTGTAAACTGGAATAAACTGGCTAAATTCCAGTCAGTGGGGACTTCCCTAGACTCACAAGACCTTTGGTAGATGATAAGAGACGGGTTCTGATACAATATCTGCTAGCTCCCTCAGTACTGGTGGCACAGTACTGACAAGGCTGGTCTCTCCCTAGACCTGGTGAACACTCAACTGATACAGATGGTCCCTTACAATGTTAGTATCCACAAACAGAAAGCTACAGTTTCCAGATTTGTGGACCTCTGGCTCAGGGAACCAGGCAGCCCAAGCTCTATCAATACTGCTGAAGACTGAGACGAAAACACACAGAATTTAAATTTATCTCTGTTTTTCTTCATCCCTCTAAGTCAGGTGACCATCTTATACAAGTATTGGTCCAGTGTTTTCTTCAGACCTCCTGTTTCTTGTATGACAGAATATTGCTCAGTTTCAGTCCTGAATGAGCTTTGGCCTTTTGTACCTTCTCTCTGCTCGTGTGAATCACAGTTTCATAGTCTTCCTGTGAAAGGTAACCTTCTAGAGATCATATAATCTCTTTTTGCTCTTGAGCTCCATGAGGAGTTCCCTGGTCAGCCAAAGTGAATCTTCTGCCCTGCTTGCTCGACTTAAAACACAAGGGGATTGCCTACTCCTGTGCTTCTAAAAGACAGTTCCTAAAGATGGACCGGTACATCTGGACTCCCTGGCCCTCAAAAATGTACTCTGCTGAAGTAGCCCCCCAAGTTAGCTCTCCTGAAGTCCTGGGTGGCAACTCTGCTGTGCTTTTTCTCATTACATTGAAAATTTTAAACTTAACCATGCCATGATCACAGTGGCCTAGAGAACCCCTCTCCAGCACATCACCCACAAGCCCTATATTCACAAACAGCAAGTTTGGTCATCTTTCCTAGCTGGCTCTCTGAGTACCTGCAAAAAGAAGGTCTGTATCTCCTACAGACTTTCTCCTATAGAGAATTTCCAAGGTTGCTTGTGATTGCACTACGATATTTGCACTTGATGCCTGGAAATTGAAATCTTCCATGGGAAGCCGGTAAGAAAGAGAGCTACTGATCCAGAAGTTTCTCCCAATTGTATATAGAATGACTCATCAGTACCAACATCCTGGCTGAGCAATCAGTAGCAGACACCCCTACATCATTTCCTTTGTTTTCCATCTCCTTAATCCTCACCCTGAGGTTCTCAACCACATCACCACTAACTGTAAGGGCTGTATAATTGAACCTCTTCCTTATATAGAGTGACACATTCATCTGCCCATCCCTCCTGAAAAGCCTGTAGCCCTCCATTCCAGCGCTCTAATCATGGGACTCAATCCACCAAGCCTTAATAAAATGAATTCTATTAAAGCTCTAAAACCAATTACATAAAAGCTGTGAAATAAATTATGTTAACACTCTGGGAGCTAAGAAATGCATCCAGTTGATTCTGTATGTTTCTCATACTGTGCTGATGTTCTGCTCCAGGAGCAGAATAAACTGAAATCCTGTTGGTACCCCTCTCTCTCATACATTTCAGTTTACAGCTCTCCTGATCAGTCCCACCAGCTTCTGCCTCAAAATGCGTTTTCCCAAACTTACCTTTGGTTGCTCCGACGAACATAGTTATCCCCATCAACAGGTTTGCGGTATGTTGTAAGTGCTTCATTAAGTTGCTCCTCAATCAATTCAACATATTTTAAGTTATACTCCTGTAAGACAGACGAGGGTTGACACAGTACATTTAGTGGTTTATGGTGTTATAGCAGGAGATTTTATAAGGAAGAAATAATTGAGGATGGTACCTTAAGAAAGACTGAATTTTTTTATGGTCTGAAAGTGGGGCTCAAGAAAATTAATGCACTTCACACATATAATGAGTTTGCAGAGTCAACAATGGATTTCGTAATTGATTTCAGGGAATTTGTTAAAAAAAGAAGAAAGAAATACCTCACATCTGACTCAAATAATGTCAATAGATCATCATGCATTTCAGTACTTGAGAAGTGACAAACTACTAAAAAAGTTACCACCAGGAATGAGACCAATCTCTTATAATCAATTACAAAACCAAAATAACATATGGAGAGTTTTATTCAAGTATGACAATAATGGATTTTCCTTAATGGTCTTGTGTTCCTCTTGACTCTCTAACAGCATCAGCCAATTCTATCTTCATGAGCTCTTCGTTTAACTTTAAGTGCCAACAACCAGAGGTAACAGATACCCTAAAAGCAAATATTCCTTTGCACACTTCTCTAGATAACGACCTTCCACAACAACCTATTTTAGAAGGTCACTACACTCCTGAAATATTTGCTCAAGTACCAAAATTTTATAAAGTCTTTGTAAATCAAAAGTGCACACGTACAGAGAAGCTATGGAACTGTAAGTCTCTGTCAACCTTTTCCAGCAAAAATGTTCTGTCACTGGTGCAATAAATGCATTTGCATAAGCTTTGCAATTACATTAAAATACAATTATTTTTAAGAATCTCTGTTCTAAATCTATGTATTTACACAATTCCTCTTAATATCTAGCAAACATTTTCTTCTTAGCATTACCTTTTGCCACTTTTCCATCTGTTTTGTTACATATCCTCTTTCATTTAGATACGAAAACCCCTTTGGGATGGACAGAAATCTGTAAAAAAACATCAGAAAGTTAACAATCCAATTCAAACAACTCCCAGAACCTGAACAAAAAGAGCACTTATTTGTTTCCCAGTGTGAAGTCAAAAAGCACATTCAACATTTACCTTAGGAGTAGAAGCAAACCCTTGTCTCCAAGATGAGAAAGAGCTGGTTTCATCTGGATAAGGGCATGAAGATTGGCCTAAAATAATTAAGAACACATTAAGAGTATTTGAGCACTATATAATTCTGAAAACTGCAGTAACTAGAACACTCTGCTTGCAATGAAGCAACAAGTTTTTCACAAGAAGTATCAAATGACAACTTAATCCTAATATCAACAATTTGAGGTATCTTCTGTCATTAAATATAACTTACTTCACAAGAAGTATAATGAACAAAATAAGCTACAACGCATAATCCAGAATTCTATGTTTTCATGCAAATAATATTGCAGTAGCTTCATCAAAGGGGGTCTTACAAACTATTTTAAGTCCATCAATGTCGATTGAAAAAGGAAACCATCAGTAGCTTCTTGCATATTTGTATTTTGCTACTAGGGAAACCAGTGGGGAAGACTATAAGAGCAGCATAACAAAAAAGAGGTTAAAAAGAGAAGGGATGCTCACCTTGTCTTCACACGCCTCATCTAGAATATCAAGTGCCTCAGAAGAAATAGTTTTATTTTTATCATGTAACTGGGTCACCAGTAACTCAATCCCCCAGTTGCTGAAGAACTCTACATTAGCTCTCAGCAACACTCTTAAGTGTTTTGTTGCGTACAACCTGCAGCTCTGCAAAGTAAGGAAAATGTTTTCTTGAATAGCAGAAAAATAAACAATGCCTTAAGTTTCAGCTTTTCGTATCTATTTATTCATAACTAACACAGTTAATGACTTATTACTTGTAAAAATACCTTTCAATTACTGTATTTTGCAGCAAGCAACTGTGATACACACCTTATCTATTAAAATTAGTTTATTAGAGAGTTATTTCTATCTTAGCAAATGGGAAAATTGAATCTAAGATCACAAGTAAATTGGTCACTCTAAGTGTCCAATCCTATCTCCTTTATTATTGTATTATTATATCTTTTGAAGAGAATTTAGAAGCCAATTAAAAAATTATAGTCAATACGGAACTTCATCTTTCAGTGAGTCATTCCTTCAGCTTCAACTGTCTTCATTACTTTCAGACTCCACTCTTTATCTATAAGAATCATATCTTTGATGGTTTCAGAGAAATGTCCTCAATTTATGTCCCCCTCTTCCAAAATACACTAAGACATTTAAAACTAGTACCTCCATTTTTCTCTCCTGTATCTACTCTAGAACACATTCTGTCTGCTCAGGTGACAGAAACAACTTAATTTGAAGTTCTTTCCTCGTTATGTTTCAACTTCTTAATTGTCATCTATCTCCCTGACATTAGTGCTTGCTTGTCTAACAATGTTACCTTAAAAGTCAAGTTTCCTCTCCCAAATCCACCTGTATTATTTTATCCCCATTCACCTTCTTTGATTCAGAAGAACAAATCCCAATGGCTATTTCTGAACCAACCCCTCATTCCAGCAGCTACAGCATCTACTTAGTTCCAATGCACTGAGTAATCTCAATCATTATCAGAACAGTATCTACTCTTAGAAGGTTCACATGCTTAGTGCTGCTAGAAATACAGATTTCTGTTTGTGGCAACAATGCCTTCACAATTGATTCAAGATACCACTGGCCTAAACAATCACTTTACACTTAGTTATACATATCAAGACTTTAGCACCCATGAGGGAAAACTCTATTTGAAGGACTTAATTTCTTGAGCACAAATACAATACAGGGTATGAAGTTCACAACATATTCAAAAGCTACACTTGTAGGAGTTTCATTTCTCTGAATAGAAAAAATAAGAACCCTTTTCATATATAACAGCTTAAATATAAAGTCATACAACTTGAATAACAAAATAAATGTGTGGAGGAAAGTAAGAAAGGAACGTAGGTTGAACTGAACTTACATCAGTAGCTGCTGTCAGGATTTTAGAAAGAATGACTCTTGCCAATCCATCTCTGCTATAATCCAGACTAGAAACAGTCAATTTTAACAAGTGATCTTGGTTCTTCAAAGAACAAAGATTAAGAAGACTGGAGGCATGAAAGAGGACGAAAAAGAAAATAAAATTAGTATTTGAATCCATTTGAGCCATCAGTAATTTAAACTTAAGTACTCTGAATAATACTTTTATTATT
>VZUA01031892.1:487-12183 GCA_013401035.1 Horornis vulcanius
TACAAGAAGAAGGTAGGTATCAAACTCACACAATCTACACATTTTTTAGTAGATTCAAATGTTTTCCTTTATTTTAAACAGGAGAGGAGTTATGCCTTATGCTATTTTGCTTAATTAATAAAAACACATTTTGAGACAATGAAAAGATGCACAATGTCAGCTTGTATTCTAAAATTGATACAATTAAGTAATTAATTAATGTAATTATAATTCTCATCAGAAAACATTTCATTGCTGTTTTCTCTAAAACTTCAGTGTGAAGGTCTCAGTGTGGATAGGGCCTTCTCTACCACAAAGTCATCTTATGCTTTTTGTAAACAGATATAAGAATCCACCCAAAATGGCAAAAGCAAATAGCACTCCCTAAAGTCACAGACAAAATAGGGAGAGAATGTAGGCAAGTTTGTGTAATACAGAACTAGAAAATATTTGCCAATATTTTACTGATCAAATTTACCTGTATCAACATATTAACACAGCTGAAAACATTTAAACCACTTCTTAATAGCCTATATTAGCACAGTTCTGGTTGCCCAAGCAGCACTTCTATGCCTTGTATTATTTGAAAGATGTTTTAAACTGGAGAGCTCTCACCGAGGGTAACAAAATGTCCTCAGTGCTGGAGGAGCTCACCTACAATGAAACTGCAAAGGAAGCAAAACCTATGAGCTGCAGAGAAAAGAAGAGAAGGAAACATCAATGTAGTTCACGACAAACTAGGTGAAAAGTAAAAAGGAATGAAGGGAAGGATTTAGGTACACCCAAAATTTAGTGCAAAAGGAGAAACCATTTGAATAGCCAGAAAGTGTATCAAGATCTCCCTATAAAAATGACAGCAGAAGTGACTCCTCAGATACTTGAAAGTATTGTTCTGTTCTGAAGAGTTTCAAAACAGAAGGACACCTTCTTTTCCACAGCATCTGCTCCTTGCAAGATACCTGAACAAAACAAAATATTACTATTTTCATTCCTCATAACCTTGTTCTCACTGCACAGTTCCATCACCTTCAGTGAGTGAGGTCACTGAAGGCATAATCTAAAAAAAGTAGATTTTTCTTTTCTGATGACAGTCAACGAACCTTCTGCCACAAGCAGCTTATCTCTTACTGGAAATAGATTGAAGCACACACACAGAAAAAGAAGGTTCATAACTTAATTCTCACCATTCAAAATTGAGTTTATGGGTCTGNGAAAGCACAGTTTTCCACTGGCAAACTTAATACTTAAAATATCGACAAGTTCCAGCTACAGAACCCCAGGATGTATCAACAAAGGCATTATTTGAGAGAGCAATTTAGAACTAAACAGAACTGAAAAGTAACATACAACATTAGAGCAAAGAACACCAAGAAATCAGAGTGCCCAGCCAATATCTTCAACAGCATGAAAGCAGTTACAGCAAGGAGTACCTGAGGAACCAAAACCACCTGCACTCATGACAACCGGTCCTTTCAATGCAGTCAAAAATAAAAAACAAATATTCAGGCATGTTATACCTATACATAATTAAGATGACAGTATTATTATATATTTTTTAGAAAACCAAAACTTTGCTTTATGATATTTGCTTGTGCCTGAAAGCAAGAATACCAATCTGTAAATAATTTCCAGAATAATATTTTAAGCAGGGTGTGATTTTTTAAACATATTTATGGTGCATGGTAGGTAATTATAAAAGAACAATTTCTTCTCATATTAAGAATTTCCAGTAGAATTTTGATGATTTAAATTTACCAAGTTAAAAATATGAGAAAAATCTCAATTTCTTTTAATTTGAAGGAAGAATTTGAACTCCTATTGAAGGAAGTTATTAATATAAATTCAATAATCTGGTTTTATATTGAGTAAATATCAGGTATCATATTCCACAATTAATGCTCTGTTCAAATAAGCCAGTTAAGAGTCATTCATTCAGAACTCAAATTGGAGATTCCATTCTGAGTGCCAAAAATGTTTTCATAAATGAAAAAATTAAGGAAAAATCCAAAGGCAAGCAAAACAAACAAACCAACCACCCAGAAATGTTAGGATCCTAACCCCTCAAAGTACTGATTCTCTTGCCACATTATAAAAGAAATTAAGAGGGAGAAGGTGTTGATGGTGATGTTAACACGCTTAAAAAATTTGTCTCAATGCCACTAACAGCATAACCATTAATATAAACCCAAGTGAGCATTTTTAGTGACCTAAAGTGGAGCCAGGGCTTTCCCAAAGATTCTGATGATATTATAGTGGAATACAGGAATTACTAAATTAAATAAAAAGCTACTGCTATTTAGTTTTGTGGCCAGACCTTATGGGCAATCGTTTCTATGGGGATTTGGGGTTGTTGTTGTTGTTTTGGTTTTTTTTGGGGGGGGTTGGTGTTTTTCTTGTTTTGTGTGCTGTTTTGTCTTGTTTGTTTTTTAATTTTATTATTCTTACTGGTTTTTATTATTGCTACTGATTATCTGATCCAAAAAGAGGGAGCATGTAGAGAGGAGAATGAAGAGAAATGAATGGGAAGACAATTATACTCCATCAGATGTACTTGAAATCAATCATGATGCAGTGTACTCAGGCAGTTTTCCCGAGTTTTCTGTGTCTATGAAGTGTTCAAGGCAAAACCTCAGTAATGATCCAGCTTTCTACACATTGATTTTTAACAGTGTTGTCATCTCAGCCAATAGAACTCAGGTAAAGACTAAAATGTTTTCTTTTATTTGGGAACTAACAAGTGAAGGTAGGAATTTCTGCAGAAATAAGGTAAAGAAAATAAAAGGGATGGCTGCAGGAAGAGGGAAGATGATCAGAAAAAGGAAAAGGCAGTATTTAGGGTTTTATTAACGAATGAGGTTTGTAAATGTTGCCAATTTTACTTGTAGTTTTTGTATATATGAAGCATTCTCCTGGTAGATAGCAATTACTAATGTCATCACTCAGAATATTTCCATGTCTGTTCACCAGCTGCATAAAGTTCATCCACTGGATTACAATAAAAGACAATAGTATGTTTGTTTATGGCTCAACTGTACAATAAAATTAGGGAAGTTTTACTAATTTGAAAATGGGGGAAAAATAGCATTTATTTTTCTTGAAAGACTTTCTGTAAATATCGCTAACATTTATTTCATACTCACTAGCAGTCCGGACAACAGAGTGTGCCACCAGCAAATAATATGTGTGATAACTGACCCATTTAATCTTTTTATATTCAAAAAATCCTAATACAAAGCATGACCAGTAGTAGGCAAAATCAATTTAAAACATTTCCAGTTTAAGGTACCATAAGTAACTCTACATCTAAGTTAAAGACTTAAGAAAATGTTGCTATTGAACCACTAGTGGTTTTACACCAGAAGCAATCATTTTTGGGAGAAGAAGATTCCACTTTAGCAACCGAGTTAGTTTTACCATTTGAATAACCAATAAACTCAAATTGCGTCAACATGCCAATCCAACTAAAATTCCTCAGGAAGCTCCCCACTCTAGTGAGAGCTTTGCCAGTGCAATGGGTGATATTCTCACAATTCTCCGAGTCTGAGGTTCCAGAATTACGGAATACATTTTATATCCAGAAGGCTTTCAGGATCAGATCTTTACTTTCAAGTGCAAACATCCAGAAACTCTGCATATTTTACTTGTAAAGATTATTGAACTCAACAGTAATAAGATTATTAGAGAACACTTGTTACATTGGTATAGCATGAGATCAACTTTATATTTGAAGGGTCAAATGTCAGGACATCAATGTCAGCCATGTAATCCAAATCTAAACAACACAGTTACTTCATTTGAGTTCACAAATAATATTAATTTTTATTTTACACAGGATGACTAGCACCTAGGCACTTCAAGTTCTAATGCAGTGACTCCTTCCGTCTTAGTTTCCTCATCTGTAAAACAGGGATCAAACTCACCTTCCTAACTCAGTGGATATGTGGATTAGGTAGGGAGGCTGAAAGCCCTTTGAAGATGAAAAGTGCTCATCATTATTATCCAATGGCAGCATTCCAATTACAGGCTCTCGTCCCTCTTCCTTTACAAGGTGTCAAACACAATATAACACTCCATGTGTCACAAAGATTAAATATGTCTAATATGACAGGTCTAAGATGGACAGGATATTATCTTAATGAAGTTACATGCAAATATAATTACTTGTTCACTAATTCGCTTCATTTAACCTACCAATGCTGTCAGTCTGCTTTCTGAAAAGAAGGACCCCAGAGTTCTGCCATTAAGAGGGTGTTGTTTCTTAAGAGTATATGTTAAAAAACCTCTTCTACTATCTCCACCATGTCAGACCTGTTATTTCATACTGGTCTTACAAAGACATTGCGAGAATTTCACATTTCTTGGATATCTTGGATTCTTTGAAGCTAGTTTTTGCCCTCAGCACTCTGCCCAGCTGCCACACACACTTTCTATTAGTAAATTAATCCTGGTTATATTTTCATTTTACTGAAGCAGTATCTAGAGTAGAGAAGCCACAGGGCAGATTTTAAAGGCATTTAAGCACCTGTAGTAACTGCAGGCTAACAACAGGTTTCGTTTTAAAATTTCATAAGGCCTCTGAATATTTAAGTAACTAGATGCTCTTAAAAACCTTCTTTTCTTGAAGTCAGAGAAAAAAACATCTAAACAAGAATTCATGTGTTTTGATATCAGCAGGATGCATCTTCTGAAGAGGTCACAGTCAGCTGATTCTTTAAATTGACTTCCAAAGTAACAAGTATCACTTCATAACAGGAAAAAAAAAAATAAAAAAAAAATAAATAAANCAACATACATACAGTCCCAAAAAGTCCTGTAGGACAAAGGTGCTCATTTCAGAACGACAGGTTTTCTGCCCTAACAAGCATGCACTGGGTGCCCTGTTTCTGCACAACCCAGGCAAAGCTGCTGCATTCAGGCTCAGCTCCATGGAGCGAACACAACTGGCAGCGCTGGCAGCTCCTGCTCTGCTGGATGTCCCCAGTGCCAGCAACGCCCCAGCAGCCACAGCCTCATCAGCACAGAGCTCACTCCATACCCTCATTAGCAGCAGAACAGGGCCACGTGGCCAAGTGCCCTGTGCTGCTCAATGACAGACAGGTAAGCTCGATTTTGCAACATAATGAAGGAAGTGAAGAAAATGAGAAGAGCTCCAAAAGCCTGTGAATAGGATAAAGAGAACGCTGAATTTTTTCTTTGCTTTTTCTCAAAATTTTCATGTCAGGCTAAGCCAAGATGAAAGCACCAGCTGACAATCCTCAGCTAACCTGCTGGAAGTCAAGTTTTACAGGTTAAATTCAATGAGGGCTTTAGAAACCCACTGTATTTCTTATAGCAATCCAACTTTATTAAAGAGTTTTCAACATACCATACCTTTGAAAAAACAGGTGACAGCACCTCTAGCTTCTGACCTAGATATTTATATTAACAGAACTAGGATTTACAAAAAGCCCTGCAAAAGGTGCTGGTCTTTCTAATCAGTTGAAGCAATAAAGAATGGGATTTTTAAGGCTCACCTTCCCATGAAACTACAGCCATACCCTTTCATGTGGCTCTGTAGGTCAATCCTACAGCACATGCACAGGCAGCCAAGATCTCCATTTGCTGCAGCGAGGCACACAAACTCACAGGAGCCTGCTGCCCTTTCAAAAATGGTGAGAAATACTGTATTTTGACTTATTTTAAGCACCCCTGATACCCTGCCAAGGGAATCAATTCCACAGAAAATTCCTCCCCATTGATAAGGACAGCTTGCTAGAGAAATCTGGGCAACAAAGACATTTTGGTTCTTAGGGAGATAGTTGCATTTTCTGCAGGTAATACTACTTGGGAGTCATCCTTCTTCATTAATAATTACTAATTTTTAAAAACTGACTTTTAAAACCAGGTTAAATTCTTCTTCACGATTGTCTAAAGACTCAAAACGTAACAGGTGAGGGTTGAAGGACAGTGTTCACTAAAATTATTATTGCCAGGCCATTTGAAACATATTTTTGCAGAGGAGCACATAGATGCTCTGAGAAGTTTGATGTTCAGACACACAATTAATTTTCCATCATCTCATGACACCAAAGAAAGAGGCTGAGAAATGACTGATAGATTACGCTTCAGTGAAAAAGAGGGATATCTGTTTAAGCAACTTAACTTCATCTTGTCAGTTACTTTGCAAGAGACTGACCTTTTTAATTCCCATATGAACCTGAAGTTAGGGCAGAAAAGGCCTGCTACAGACACTGTACTGACAGCTAGAAATACTTTTTTTTTCCTTAATAGCAGAACACACATTCCTTTATCTTAAATTCCTCAAGGGTGGGGCAGTTAGGCTTTGGCCAAAAGAGACACTGCTGGAACAGCAGCAGCCCTGGGGCTACAGCTGGAGCTGTACGGCTGAGCCGGAGCATAATTCCTCTGCCTGCATCCTTCACACTCCAGTGTGGCTCAGCGAGGCTGGAGATCCAATTTTGAAGCCATCCATCTTGATCTGATCGATGAAAGTACAGTCCCCTACAACCACCAGTCTCAACAGGCAATACTGAATTCTGATTTAAGTAACTTCCAGCTCTGACCACCTGAGTCAGTGGTCACATCTCTGTATTAAAGACAGCAAAACTCTACAACTCCAAAGGCTGTAAATGACAGAAGGCCAAATATAATAATTTCATATCCATATGGGCTTATTTCTGTCATTGTTTTCATTTCCTTAATGGCTTTAAAAATCTTGTCTATCTCAGATAAATGTGCTAGTTAGACTCCTTGTTTTCATAAACTACAGGTTTCTTTATAGCTATGTACACATTCAAAGTAATCTTTGCAAATGTCTACATTAAAAAAAAAAAAGCAACAAAGGCAGCACAAAGTAATATGAATCTTCCTGTTCCCCTGAAACACAGGGTGGGTAATTTTCTTTAACCATCTGTCCTGGCCGCCCTAAACAAATCATAATGCCTCCGCTCATTTGAAGACAAACTTTTTTGGCATCCAAAGCTGCACCAAGCAATAGGTGCTACACCAAGCAAACAGATTTTCAATACCATGCCAGCTGCCACCATTAATACCCCTTTGCTTGGACTGCTTAGATAGAGCAGCTGTCTTGATTTAAGATCTCCCCCTCAGCTCAACCCTGATGAGAGCCAGCATCAGAGTAGCTAGCATCAGATTCAGAGTAGCATCAGAGACCTGGCAGTATGTTTAAAGTTATTCACTGTAATGAAGCCATACCACGCACACAAGGAGTCTATTGTCAAAGCATAATTGCCACTGCTGTTACACCTTGGGACCTCCAGACTGGATTATAGTATTGATTTTTACATGGAGAAGTTGTGGATCACTTAAAAGTTGCAAGCAATGGAGAAAGCAGCTATCAACAAGGAACACAACAATTTTTCAGACTGTATATCCGCCCTGGTAACCTTAATACTGCTCAGGATCTTGATGCTGAGCTATGAAAGGCTAGGTCCAAGCAATTTTTAAGATCACCTTTCTTCCTCAGAGTATTTTAAGTGTTAAAGGAAGCCTCCTAGTTTTAATTACTAATATCAACAGCAGGACATTTTTATTGAAGCAAATTTAACAGTGGCCTATTGTTTCTGTAAGGATCTGATACCTTCTCTATGTTTAGGACAACGTAGATGACTATGATGACACATATGGCAAACAGGACCCTACACAAACACATCTCTGCAGTACATGAATGCTTCTTTTTAATTTCAAAATTACTTTAAAGCCTTGTCTTAAATTTGCAAATCCTTTAATCAAGGTGCCTCTACAATCCCCTCCACTTTCCATGGTCTAGCAGGACAGCTCTGCTCTCGAGAAACAATGCAGCTTTGAGAGAAGCAGCAAGGACTGCGTATTTTTAATGGCTGGATGCCAAATATTAAAGTCCTTGTCAAAAGAAATTTGCCAAAGACTGATATTTAACGCCAAACATAGCAAATACATTTTGGGGAAACCTTTCTCTAGGTGAACCATTGATAAAAATAATCCCAACAAGGAGAAAAAAGCATGTTTCATGCATGTCCTTGTAAATGCAGAGAAATAACAGTCTTCATCAGAATGCATACTGATAGTCTTATTTTTTAAAAAATAAAGCTTAATAAACATATTGAGATTCATACCTCAGTAGAAACTAAATTGGATTTCTATATCTTCATTTATAGATCTTTGAAAGTACTTAGTGCCTGATATCAGATGATTCAGTTTTCAGTGCTTTGAAAATCAAACCATGTAATTCAAAGTCCAGAGAGGGTTTAAGCAGTAATTTTGAAAAAACCCCACCCATCACAAAACCAAACAAATTTGAAAACCTACCTTTCAAATCATATATGACCAAAGAAAGGAAGGGTTGCATGATATCTGTATGTCTTAATCCTGGCATAGGTATATTTATTTCTACTGCCTTTGATCATTAAGCAGTAGAAATCCATGCACCTGGGAAGTTAAAACAGAAATCACAGCCTGACTCAGCAGCTTCTCCCACACACAAAGCTGTACTTCTAGAGAGGGTCCTGCTGAACCAAGATTACATCTAAGGAAGGACTGTTAAAAACAGAAGAAAGGTACACAATCAGGATGTATACATCACTCACAAGAGAAGAAGGCAAACAATAATATTCCCATGCTCTGTTATAGGGGACTCACATGGTTTATGTGTGTTTCCATGGGTGGCTTGGATTAATTACGTACACCACAGTAAAACAAAAATGAACCATTAAAATTGTAATGGACTGGTATCATTTCTGGCCACTTAGTGGCTTTATGCTCTCAGCATTTTTTCCCACACACTGGAAAACAAACAAGTACAGGTGCAAGCTCCTTTTAAATGGGAACAAGCAAAGCTTCCCTAACAGCTGCTTTATCTGCTTGCTATCTCTGAGATAATACAGCAAACCAAAGCCCTAACTAATCCAACTGCTGTAATAAAAAGGCTGATGCCATCATTTTTCTAATCACTTCAACAAGGTACATATACACAAAGTGATTATTGCATACACTATTGCTCTCTTTGCTTGCAGAAAACTGATCAGCCTATTGATTACAGCTTTATATTTACAGTCCAACAGTGCAAGTATCTTGAGCTTAAAAAGCAACAGCCTGGCTGTCTGGCTGGGTAGTACCCTACCAGAAACCAGAATCCACATTAATATCTATGACTCAGTAAAAAAATTGACTCACTAAAAAAATTCCCCCTTTAAAGAACAGCCATGTACTATTTCCACTAAGAAGTTCAATTCCTTTCTTCTTTGCCCAAGACAGAAGCAGCTGCAACTCCAGCCACAGCACTTACAGATACACCAGCCCTGTCAGCAAACCCAGCAGGGGCATTATGGTAGTTAGAGAACTCTGTCCATTGAAGAATATGGTTATTCTGAATGAACAGGCACCACTGAGAGACCTCAACATTTCTGGACAGAAAGAAAAAGAGAACTCATGCTTATTCTCTGAAAGTAGTATTACAAATATTGTTTCAGCTTTAGCCAAATGCCTTTGCATTTGGATGGTACTGCATTCCAAATGCCACAAACCATGGATCTGAAATGCTGGGGGCAACAGCTACAGCTTTGCATTAAGTCCAGCCAGCACCCCAATATGGAACCAGACAATAAATGCCCCAAAGAGCTATTTAAGTAGAAAGTGAGCACTTATTCTTCAAAAATGTTATGTTTATTTGAGGGTATTGGCAGAATACATGAGACATGTATTAGAAAAAAAAGAATGCTGTAAAATTCCTGGTGTAACCAAGAGGTGAAANTCCTCCCAAATAGTAACTATGATGTGAACCTGACATTGCAGGTATGCAGCACAGGCCTCTGTGTTATCAAGGCATTATGGAATTACATGAACTGAACATTTTAATTGAAATCATCAAAAATTATTTACTAGAATTGAAGCCAAATGGGAGTAGCTTGGCTTTCCTCCAGTATGTACTAGCAACAATATCACAAGTTTGTTAACATATTGCAAGCTTTTGTATAGGCAAGAGATCACAAGATAAATCAGTTCTTCCCCTTCTGCAGTATACAAATCATATACTCTTTCAATACATACCAAATCCTTCTCAGACATCTTGAAGTTTTCTTTCTAATAATACCCCAGGCTACCTAATAAATACAAATGTCTTTCATGAGTGGATTAAATTCCCAGTGAGGTTTATAGAGTTCAGGTACATCACAAAGCAGATCCTTTCAGTGAGTTAAGCAAAGCTAGGGAAAACATCAAAACTCACTGAAAGATATTCAACTGTTTGTTTTGCAAAGTTTGTACAGAATTTGTTTAATGTATTTGAAATATTCCTTTTTTGGGAATGAGTTAGTCCTCTAAATTACTTGTTCAAACAATTAATACTTCATATAAATTCATTTTTTCAACTTACTTTGTTACCTTGCATATGAATGTATAAAAAGACAAGACAATAAATAGTNATTAACAAATTTACATATAAAAAGCCTGTGCTCTCTGCCTTTAAAGGCTGAATGAGTTAGGTTGTCTATGGAAAGGTGTCCTTGCAAGCAGAAATCTCCAGAGTATCCAAAGGGCTCTTGTCACACAAGGTATCAACGTGGTCATGAGCAGAAGCATCCAGCAAAGACACTGCTGCATTGTGAAGCTGCAAAATGAGCATTACTGCAATTCCTCAGCCTCTGAACACAGGCAGGGCCACAACAGTCTGGAGCTGCCAGAACTCTGGCAAACACTGATAGACACTTGAACTGCACCTACACACAGCTGCTCAGATCATCCCTGCTCTTTGAGGCAGCTGTGGAGGAGAGAATGGATAATACCGTGGTGGGAAGGAATGGTGGTTATGCGTTCACTCGGCAGTACTCACGACAGCTGACCCAGAGCAGTGCAAGAACAGCAGCTGTAACTGCTCAGGGGAGTGCAGATGAGAGGGACAGGAGAAGGCAGGAAGGAAGATAAGAGCAGCCAAAGAGATGATGCATCTAAACAACTATTCCAGGAAACAGCACCAAAAGCTATGATCAAATCCTTAAAATAAATGCTATAATACTTCACCCTAAAACTGGAAAAAACTTATCAAAGTAACTTGTTTCAATATGATGAACACCATGAAACTTTAATTAAAGTTATTAGAAGGTATGAGTGCTTAGCAGTGATACAGATCAGGTAACTTGGTTATTTAAGACAGAGTGATGAAATCTCATCTGAGACAGGCTACACATCCCAGATTTGGGGTCAGGAGGTTTTTCACGGGCCAGGCTGATGCAGGAGTGACATATCTAAATGCCCTCCATGGACAGAGGGAGCTAATCCCCATCTTCTCTGATTCCTCTCCAGGAAAGACAGAGCAATACAAGAAATCCAAAGACTAACAGTTTATGCTGATTTAGGGATATACCTTCGTGTCTGGAATTTGAAAATTTTTTTTGCTGTGACTTCACATATGAGCAAAAGAACTCCTCTTTCCAAATCCTAGTAAATCAATAGCCGCCATTAAATATGAAGCTATTTCTGAATCTTCATGGTAAATAAAGAATCCATGTCTTATCTAGCCCTCAATATAAAAGGATATCAAATTCTTGAAGTCGTATTTTACACTCCCTGCTAGCACACAGTACAATTTATTAGCTTGTGGACCACAAATAATAACTTACCATATATTAATGTAGGCAGAGAATAACCCGCCTCTGCCAGTTAGACCCAGAAGGCACTCAGAAGTTTATTTCCCCCCCTGTGTCTTCCATTCTGAAGACTTGGAA
>VZUA01031894.1:0-12039 GCA_013401035.1 Horornis vulcanius
TCCTGGGCTCTGCACTCTACCCAGATGCAGAAGGATTTGCAGGGGCCTTTACAGAGGAAATCCTTCCCAGCCACTGTCTGGCAGAGCTGGGATGCTGTGCTTAGCAGAGGAAGAGACTGGGATGCTGCTGCTCCTGTGCATGTGGGAGGTGGGTGATGGATGCCTGCAGCCCCCTCAGCTGCCTCTGCCTGCCAGCACAGCCTGTGCTGTGGACTTTGTGGAAACAAAGCGCCGTTATTCCAGCACAAACAGCTGGGCCAGGGCTCACCTGGAGTGGGGACATAGTGGCAAAGTGAACACTGCAGCTGAACCAGGCAGGGGATGGGCAAGCAGAGAATCCTGTTCCCATGGATTATGGATGGTGCTAAGAATAATGACTCCACAAACAGGAAGGTTTTCTCTCCTGCAGTGGCAATCCCTGGCTGCCCAGCCCTTGCTGACCATCATGCTGTTCCCTACTGGGCATCTGGAAAGGACTGTAACCAGGCAGGAAGTCCAGACCCAAAAGGCTCCTGAAGGATTCAGCCCCAATTACATCTCACAGTTACCAATCAAATCACCCCGCTATTTTTCCAGCCTGAGTGCCCAGCTTCAGCTCACTGCAGTGATTCCCAGTACCCGCTGCAGCTGGGGAGTCTAGGCAACTGCTCACTCCTACTCCATCCTCCACTCCTGCATAACCAGGATCAGCCAGAATTATCTCACTGCCAGTGCTGGGAGAACTGGGGGTCTGAGTGGGCTGTACTGGGAGCAGGCAGGGGGGTGTGGCTGCTGCAAGCCTGGTTTTTATTGTATTACCACTGATTGGATTGGGTTGTGAATTGTTTCTGGATTAATTAAACTCCCCTATAACTGTGTACAGTGGGGATCTGTGGACTCTTCCATCTCTGCATCCTGGCATCCCAGCAGGATGGCAGGGGTGAGTAGGATGCGTGAGGGGTATCTTTGTGGTGGGCTTGGCTGCAGAGTATGTACTAGTCCCACTGGAGTGCTGTAACCAGGTCTCCACCCACCCTACTCCTAGGCTGTCTGTGCTGGCTTTGCCAGGTGGAAAATTTGTCTTGTTCCTAGGTCAGCATGAAGAAAGCCCTGGCTAGGGAAGAGGCGGGGGGGGACCCTGTCCTGCAGGGCTGCCCCCCACTTCCCTGGGACAGCAAGAAGGGCTCAGATCACTGGGCAGCTGGGACCAAGGGAAACTGATATCTGGGGGTGGGGTGAGGGGGGTGGTGCGGTTTGCAGGGGTCTTGGGCTACTTGGGGTAGTGTCCCAAAGGGTTGTTCTCCTGAAATAGGACAAAGAGATGAATGGGGCTGGGGGCTGCTGTGTCTTCTTGGAGAGCTCCAGGCCTGACGGGCCGTGTCCCACGTCCCCACGGCCACGTGACGGGTCACTATGTCCGCTGCGGCTCAGAGACAGCCCTGGTCGTGCCCTGATCTCATGCTGGGGGCGTGGCAGGGAACGCGGTCGGCTCAGGGGAGCTCGCTGAGGGAAGCCCTCGTGGCGCCCGGGGTAGGGCTGGTGGGCACACAAGGACTTTGGGGATACAGTGGTGCCGATGCTCCAATAGGGGATTCCGAGAGGAGGGGCTGCTCGGGGACACTCGCCAGGACGAGTGGATTTAGTGGGGAAGCGATTTGCCGGCAGCCAGCGGGGTTCAGAGGGACCAGGCGCCGGTGGGCAATGGGAGGCAGGCGGGAGTAATGACTCCAGAAGCCGGCAGTGACCCAGGCAACTGTGTGATTCAGGAGGTTCACAAATGGGCCGATGCCGGGGAAGCGTCCGTGCTTAATGGATCGTGCCAACGGCCCCATGGGGGTCAGTCCCGGTGCAAGCGCCGATGGTCGGTGCCGTCGTTGCCGCCTCAGCGACGGCGCGCAAGCCGCTGGTGCCNTGCCGGTGCTGTTGGTGCCGGTGTCGCCGCCATGTACCGGGCCTTGTACAGCTTCCGTTCGGCCGAGCCCAACTCTCTGCCCTTCGCTGCCGGAGAGACCTTCCTCCTCCTGGAGCGCAGCAACCAGCACTGGTGGCTCGTCACCCGCGCCGGCTCTGGCGAGACGGGCTACGCTCCGGCCTCCTATCTCCAACGGCTGCAGGTGGGCCGGGCCGGGCGCGGGCGGCTCTGCCCTGGCCTCTCGCAGGCAGCGGGGCTTTCCTGGCTGTCCCAGGCTGGGTTTGTGCCGGCGCGGTGGCAGAGCACAGCCCGGTGCTCGGAGCA
Source organism: Horornis vulcanius (assembly GCA_013401035.1). Classification (NCBI taxonomy): domain Eukaryota; kingdom Metazoa; phylum Chordata; class Aves; order Passeriformes; family Scotocercidae; genus Horornis; species Horornis vulcanius. The sequence goes on from VZUA01031894.1 coordinate 2,216, forward strand.
CCGAGCACCCGACCCCCTGCCTTGAGCAGCCCAGCCCCAGCCGCTCATGGTCCCTCGCGTGTCCTCTCTGGGAACCGCTGGCCCAACTGGGGAAATGGGTGTGCGATTTCTGTGGCCGTGACTGCCCCTGCAGTGTCTTCGGCAGGCGGGAACAGTCTGGGACGCTGTGGGATGGGAATCCCGTGGTTGCAGGGAGGCAGGAGACATCTCTTGTGGTGTCACGTTTGGGGAGCACCAGCCCTGTGGTTCAGGGACAAAGTAAGAGTTCCGCAGGCTCATCCGGCTGAAGGGGGCTGGGTATGGATCCTCAGGGTGCCATCTCCAGGGCCTGAAAGTCTGGCGGGCTCTTCACTCCTGTAGAACTGGGAGAGGGAGATAGGAAAATCCCTGTGAGATGCTGAGAGGGATTCTCCTCCCTAGACTAAACATGATTGCAGGTAAACTGGAATCTCCTGGCCAGTAGCCGTGGTTGATGTAAGTTAGTGGCACTTCTACAGCCATCTCCGTGCTGGCTGTTCGGGATGGGGGCTCCTTGTGTGTGGTACCCTCACACTGAGAACACAGTGAGGGGTGATTGTCCTCCTTCCATTAACACACCATGACACCCACAGCACACCCCTGCTGTCCCAGGGGCTGGGAGAAGCCATGGCAGCAGCCTGCAATGGCAGCACTTACAGCCACGTTTGTGATACTGGGAATTACAGAAGGTCCAAGCACCAGCTGTAACCCTAACTGGAGTCAGAGGTTGGAGTACACCTTTTGCTGCTGGGGTGTGAGCACTGTGCCCATGCAAGTGAAAGAAGGGAAAGAGGTTGAATGTGACTTGTACAGTACAGGCTGCTTAGTGGAGGCTTATGAGGGAAAACATGGCTTCTAAAAATTAAAATAGGCATTTCATGTAGAACTAATTCATTAGGGCTTTTGTACTTTAGGGGCTTGATATAGCTGTGGGACATGAATGCTGAAGACTCTACACCAGTGAATAGGTAACTGTACAGAAATACATGTGAATGTTACGAATGGGCCTTTTGGCATTTGTCTGAAAATGGTGACAACCCCCTTTATTTTAGTGTGCTGACATTGAATTTCTGATTAGCAGTAACTCAGGCTGTAAGTAAGTGTGGGTGTGGGCTTTGCAGAACACTCCAGTGTGACAAGCATTAACAGGTGATTGTGTATGTGTGTTAGGGGCAACACCAGTCCCTTTGATGGCCACTTGGTCAGTCCATCCTGTGAAGCTGGGGATCTTCTGCAGCCTGGCAGGATGGCCAGAGGGAAGGGGACATCTTGTGTATCAATAAGCCCTTAATAAGCTATTTACAGAAGCTATTTAGTTACAGAGCAAAGACCTTATTAACTGCTAGATTTTAGAACCCCACAATGGCATAGGTCCAGGTTGCTGCTCATGAGTTTTCTGTCTGCAGTCTCTTGCTTCATTTGCTTGTGTGGCATGACGTCTTCTCACTGCTGTGGGTGCAGGAGGCTTCTCCTAGGCTGCTCACTCATACCAGCTTTTTCTTGCAGATACCTTGCTAGCATGCATCTCAAAACCTTACAGGAAAAGTATTTATTCTATGACTTTACAGTAATTTCTAGCATTATATTTTCCTACAAGCCTCAACACAGCTTGCAGCCTGCCAGGCTAACTCCTGACATGTTAGTAATGCACTGATATTAAAGCAGCGTTTCTGATGACTTTGTGAGCATTCCCCCTATTTCTGTAACTTTCCCAGACACCTTTGGACCTTGTTGCAGGAAACAGAGTCTTCCCTGCATCTGCTCATCTGTTTTGGTCATTAAATTTCCAGCACCTGAATGATGATGTGTGAAACAGCAGGATCTAATTTGCTGCTCTGTAGTTGCAGTCATCTTGTGTGTCTGATACTGAGTTTCTGTTGTTGCATCCTGCCAGCTCTGAAGAGCTGATGTGAAGTCAAAACGTGTGTTTATTCATGGCAGAAAGCATCTTCTCACTGGGAGTGTGCTTGAGACTGTTTGCTCAGTGTCCAGGAGGAGTGCAAACAATTTGTCATCCAGTTTTGTTTTAATAAAGGCACTGAGACCAATTAGTGACAGTGGTTTGGGAGGCAATTAAAGCTGCCCCAATCACAGCAGGGAAAAAACACTGCTAATGATTAGTGTTAGCAGGGAGAGAGAGTGGTCAACAGGAGTCACCATTGTAAAGGTAAGCTTGGCCTTCCTTAGCAGTGCAGTTAGGTTCCAGGTGAGCAATAGGTTGGAGAACAGTCACAGCCCCTCACAGCAGCCTGCTGAGAGGATGCTTACGTGGGAAGCTTGGGCTGCTGGTGCTGCTTTGCGCTATTAGGACCATTTGTTTTCTTCGGAGCTCCTCTTGGGTTTCAGGGTTGGTTTTTTTTCTCACCTTTCATAGGTATGGGATATTGATGCCTTGACTTCTCTAAAAGAAAAAATAACTCCCAAATATTATTTAATGCTTATTTTTGTCTGATGTCTTTTTGCAGGATTTTGTACTAAAATCCTTGTGGCTCAGTATTGCTGTAAAGGGGAGTTAGTTATAAGGGAAGAAAAAGCTCCACCAACAAATCCTTCTCAGAATGTCCCTAAGAAACAAGCTGGGACGCAGCCAGAGCACCAGAAGGTGCAGATGATGTGAAGTTAATTTGAGTCGGTTAGAAACAGCCAACTTCAGCTGATATTCCTGCTGATTTTACTCTTCTGTAGTTCCCTTTTAGCTCCTGTTTGGGTTATTAAGAGTCATTTCAAGCCAAGTGCCATTCTGCAGATAGATGCTGAGGCCATCAAGAAGGGAGAGGGGAAGATTGGGCTGTGCTGCTAAATGGGGCAGCTTGTGGACCACACACAGAGAGAGTTGCTTGTTGAAACAATGGCTTTACATGTGGCTTAGCCCTGGCTCTGCATGGCTGTAGTGGGTATCTTGGGAGGCCATGCAGGCATGATGGTGCCCAGCAAAGTCATATACTCAGGGGCTGTGGGTGCTGCTGCCAGACAAGTGAAATCACGTACCTAGCACTGTTCTGGTGACAGTGTGAGAGTAGTTGCCTCCAGTACTACTGGTGGAGCAAGAAATGTGCTAACATCGAATGCCACGTGAATACTGCTCCAGCAAAACTCTTTGCTCGAGTGCCAGGCCTTCCTAATGAATGGTAAAGTGCCCGTCAGCATGAGGTTGGTCTTTTTTCTCCAGCTGTGTGCTCATGCTTAAGTGATGTTTGAGTGGCAGAACAATGTGGAGATTAAAATGGGGCTTAGGGTCTCTGGAGTCAGACAGTCACTCCAGAAGATAGGCTTTTCAAAGCTTTATGTGCAGCTATAAAAGATTCAATTTGGAAAGCTTGCTTAGGCACAGGAGGTTCACTCAGTGTCAGGAAGGGACAAATGCCAAGTCTAGCCAATAATAAGGTTCCTTTCTGTGGGATAAATAGCTCTATGTTGCTATGATTATGATGGAACCTGGAATTTTGTAATGGGAATGTGGAGTTATTCCAGCTCTGGATGAAGATTTCAGGCTGTAGCACAGCAGCACAAGGAGCATAGAGGGAGTGGTTGTCCTGGAGGATGCTGAGCTGTGGGTGACACTTGACCTGCCAGGAAAGCTGATCTGCTCTGCTCCTGGCATGATAGGGACTGGCCATGGTGGTTTGCTCCCACTATAGGACCCACATCCAGGAGCAGCAGGGCTGCTTCAGCTCTCGGCTTCACTGGGCGCCACATCTGATCTTGTTTTGTCTCGCGTCTGCACCGACCCAGGCTGCATTCCCTGTCAATGAAAGTGTTAACATTAAATGCAGGGGAGGAAAATGGCAGATTTAAAATATTGTATTGGTAAATGTCAAGGGTGCAAAAATACATGCTAATTCTCAGGGAAATGTTTCCTGATGAAGTGGGAACGGTTTAGCCTGCTGGCTGTTACAAATCAGCTGCTCAGCTGTATTAAGCCATTAGGATACAGCTTTGAAATTATTAATATCCTTTTCAAAATTACCTTAAATTTATTTGGAATAACTGAAAAATTGATTGTAATGTGGATTTTGAGTCTCTGTTCATGATTTCAGATTGTACCTCTGGATGAGCAAGAAAAGGTCTGTCTGGGTGCAAAGGTGACCAAGAAGCTTTGGACTGTCTGGTGAGAAAATGGAGCCAAGCAAAGAGTGTAACAAGCATTTTGAGGATGCCTTGGATTGCTGTTTGCTGTATCTTTTTCTACAAGAATAAACAGGCATGTGATAAAAATAAGAGACTGCTTTGTGCAGCCTAGCAACAACTTAAAATTCTCCTGCAGCATGAGCAAGTGCATAGCAGCAGAGTACAGGTAGTCCTGACCAGGCAGGCACAGGAGTGGTGTGTCACTTCCCCTGCAAAGAAGACAGGTTTTCTGAGGGAGTGAAATTTGGGCACTCTCTGTTTGCCCAAACCATTCTGTCCTATTTTGTGTTGTAGCATTGACCTGCGTTCAGGACTGGAATTGTGTGGTGCAGATTGAGGTAGTATAGGAGCTGCAGACCAAGGCATGCCAGGGCTCAGTGTGGGTCTCACAGCTCATGGCCACTCCTCCAGCCTGATCCCACATCTTGCACCCGGCCCTGCTGTCCAGCCTTCTCCCAAGCTGCCTCTGCTCTTGTCAGCCCCACTCTCAGTTAATTCAGTTCACCAGCTTGCTGGAAAACTCCTTGTTTCTAACTGTTTTGCTTCTCTGCATGTGCAGAGGATTGCATGTGCATTGGTTCAGGGATGGAGCAGCATGTGCCAAGGTTGGTGTTGTGTAGGGTCATTGTAGCAGCTCAGGTACTGTCAAACCTTCCACACTGCCATGGAGACAGTGATGGTTGTGGAATACAGTTAGAATCACGGAATATCTTGAATTGGGAGCGATTTTAAAGATTATTGAGTTCCAACTCCCCGGTTGGTTGTACATTGTCAGTCACAGAATAGTTTGGGTTGGAAGGGACCTCTGGAGATCATCCTGTCCAATGCCCTCCCACAGCAGGGCCGCCTGGAGCAGGTAACACAGGACTATGTCCAGGTGGATTTTGAATGTCTCTGGAGAGGGAGATAACTACAACCTCCCTGTGCTTGCTGGAAACTGAGTTTTGGCAACTGCTGTTTGCTGTAAGAGTTTCTCCCTCCAACTGCTTAAAATCCAGCTTTAAACTTGGTGCTCCTGACCCTTGACAGAATTGCTCTCATTATTCCTGAACAGGTGGTGATTGTACAGACTGTTGTACAGACTGTCCCCTGCGCCAGAGCCTGCAGCATTATTTATCATCTGCTACAGGTTTGACAGAGCTTTCAATGGGCATGAGAACTTAATTGCAATACTCACACAGATCCTAAGTAAGTGCTTGGGCTAAAAATAAAGTTGTATTTTGGAGAATAAGCAGCTGGTAGTGCTTTGCAGCTGAGGCTGCGTTTCTTGGCACATGCAAGAAAGTGAAAGAATGAAGCATTTTTCTCTGGGCTCTCACCCTAGCAGAGATGCTGTCATGTCAGAGCTACTCATGCTTTGAGATGAAGTTTTATTCTTGAGACTAAATTACGCAGTCAGGGGAATTATAACCATTTCTAATTAATGTAGCTAAACACTTGAAATTTTAGCCAGAAGTTCTACAATCTTTCATGGTCCAGAATGACTAAAGTAGTCATCATTAGATCTTTAGATCTTTAATGATCTTGGCTGTGAAGACATGTTCTTCTCCCTTTTACTCCAATTTAAAATAGTTAAGCTTTTTGATACCAGGTAAAATTTGTCTTTGTGGCCTTGACACCCACATATGAGAAGCATTGGTGGTGTGGTCTTATCATGAGTAGAGTGGAATGAGTGGATTGATACTGGTGGATGCATGAATGGATCCATTGGGCTGTAAGTATTAAGCCTGTATCAGGGTTGAACAACGTGAAGGCTGCTTTGGTCAGAAGTGAGCATGCAGTAGGGATGTGTTTCAGAGTCCATGTCCAGTCTTGAGCAATGTGGCTGCAGCTCTCTTTGCCTTGGAGGAAGGGCAAGGTGAAGGGGCAGACTGGAAAGAAGATGTGGCATTTTCTTCCCAGCCTTTGAAGAGGTACTTTCCCAGAGCAGACAAACACAGATTGGTTTCCAACTTCCCTGAGGGGTCACAGCGTCTGCCACGTCATTGCACCCCTGCTTTCTTGTGCTGGACTGTGAGCATTTCAGAGTGTTTCACAGATGATCACCTGCTGTTACCTTGCAATTTTACTGATCAAATCTGTGATTATTTTTTTTTGCCTACTATTTGGTTTTTGAATGCTTTTCATCAGGGGAAGGAGGCTAGACTGTCTCTCCTTGTTTACATCTGCATGGTGATGAGCTTCTTATTGCAAAGGAAAGAACTGCCAGCTTTAAACTAGGAATATCCTGCTCTGTTTGTGCTTCTGCATTACTTCTCACAATCCCACTTTTGTGTTTCCTTTGAGGATTTCCAGCATCCCGTCAAGTGAACTCTTGTTAGAAAAAACAACAAACCCAAACCACAAGAACACAAAAGAGGAGAGATTTGTATTGAAAGAAATACAAAGCCAATAAACCAGAAAGTTTGTACAAATTGATTTTCTTGTGATTGTTGCTCTGTGTGAAGTACAGAGGGAGCAAGACACTGAAGAGCAGGGAGGAATTCATATTCCTTGTTCTTGGAGAAAAATGGGCTCTGTTAGTGATGATGGGAAAACAATGTGAAGAGTCCTTCTCCTTGCAAGAGAAGATTAACCTCTGTTTGGGGCAGCCTGTAAACTAGGAAAGGCTTTGACAAAAGCAGACTATATTACGGTCGCTGACTGACCTAAGAAGATCCCTTGCAAGGCCTTGGGCATATTTATAACCATGGGGAAAGTCAAATCCCACGGTGTAAAGTGGGTATTTACGTCTGTCAATGGTTGAAACATGAAGAACAGTTGAGCCTCTCTATTGAGGAGAGCTCTGGTTCTGGAACAGTAGCAGCCTCCTTTTTATTCTGTTCCTTTTGTATTTCAGATGTACATTAAAAAAAAACCAAAAAAACCAGAGTTTATAAGAGCATCCCAGATTTACTCCCTTATGAACAATTTAAACTTTGTCGTTTCTAGACAGGATTATGTATTCGGCGTGTGAGCTGTCAGCCTGGCTATTGGAAGAAGGATGAATTCCAGAAGGGTTTTATAAGGAGGGAAGTACAAGGAGCGTTAGTGTGCAACTGTAGCATTAGTTGGTCTGCAAGAAAATTAGACTTCACAGATACTAACATTCTACATGATCACTGCCATAACCAAAATTTTTCAAGCCACAGGTTCTAACAGAGCCTTGTGTGCAGAGATTTTTAAATGAAAATGCATGTGTATTGTGTTTATTCCTAAAACAAAACTTAAATTGAGGCTTTCATCTTCGCCGTATCAGTAAGAGTTGGCTCAGTTTATCTCACTGAAGAAGTGTGTCTGTGTGCAGGCTTGCAGGGGCTATGAGGGCTGGAAGTATTTGGTGTTGGACTGGGGAATCTGCTGGTCCTGCAGGGCTGGTAATCTCTGCCTCTCAGAGTTGCTCTTGCTGTGCATGCAGACGGCTGTGTGATGGGTGCTAGCTTCTAGTGGGAAGGAGGTCTTGTTTCCAGGGCTGACACTCTCTAGAGAGAAGTGTGTGCTGGCACTCTTGGAGGACCCCAGTTTGTGCTTTTTCTGTGAGTTGGCACCTGGATCTGAAAATTCTTGTTGCATTTAAAGGAAAAAATCTCATTTGAAATGGCAGTCCACTGGAAATTCTTTCTGATCCTGATTGACCTCATCGCCTCAGGTCTGAGTCGCAGCAGGAATTGTGGGTCCTGGTCCTGCTTCTGGTGGAGCATCACTTTGCTTCCTCAGCTGGTGGCTCACAAATCAAGTTTGACCTTTAATAGAGGGTCTTATCAAACCTTATTTGTCTTGACTTTTGTCACTTGGCAAAACTTTTGATTTTAAAACCAGGGTTTTGAAGCTTGTCATGTGAGAAGCAGAACAGAGGACGTGATTCATGACTGCCTTTGTCTCTGCTCCCCTTCGGCCCCCATTGCGTTCTTACCACAGGGATATTAAGCACTATTCTGGGGAAAGCTCTGTCAGCCCTAACTAGATGTCAGGGCAAATAGAGTTGTCCAAAAGACTAGACCCACCACCTTGGGAGAGGAGGCTCAGCTTCACATGAGATCCTCTGCATTCATGCCATGCAATGCAGAGCTTGTGTGGCAGAGTTGTTTGCTACCCTTTCAAGGGAGCAAAGAACTAAAACTTGTCCTCTTATAGCATGAGGCTTAGGCAAGAAGGGGAAGTAAGATTTTGTCAGCTTTTTAGAGTGAGGTGGGAAGTCCGTGGGTTTGTTTTTCCTGGTTATTTGCTTGCCTGTTCAAGTTGTTTAGAAGAAGTTGTCACTCCTTTCCTCCTTGGAAGCTGCTTGCTTCTTGTGAAGCCTGTGTCCTTCCTCCTGTCCATCTGGACTAGCTAAAAGAGCAGTGTCACCCAGCTGCAACTGCGGTCAACCTATTCCTCTGACTCTGGCTGCCTTTCATACTAGTGGGATGTGCTTTTGACTAGGGATCTCCTGTCATGCCAATGGTGATGGAGGGGAACCATCTATGCCTCTTTGTCCCCCTTCACTGCTCCCCACTTCACCACCCTTCAGGCTGGGGTGGTATGTGTGAAAGTGGTCTGCAAGGTGTTGATTTTTTCTGTTTTCTGGAAATGCCACCATAGGCTGATATTTTAGGTTCAGTTACTCAAGAGTTATAATTAATTTTTTTTTAAATCAAGCTGTTGGACTAGGCATTCTAGATAATTCCAGGCTGTGGGTTGTTTCTTGCTAAATCACTGGTTTCAAGTTCAGATTAGATATTTTCTAAGTAATAACTGTTAATTATTTCTTGGGTTTTTTTTTATAGTACAAATAGGGACAGTGCCTTGTAGAATGGAAACCTTATGGCAGGCCTCAACTCCAAACCTTCTATTATATTGAACAAAAACCAAAGGGTCGAGGGAGAAGATGAGGCAAGAGCTGCAAAAATAGACACTTACCCACACAAGGAGGCGGGAATTGCTGGGATGGTCTTATGATGAAAAGGTCTCTGAATGCCTATCCATGAGGTTTGTGTCTGGGGCCATACCTCCTCAGCTTCTGATGTAGCTGGTGTGTCATCTTCTACTGTTCCTGCTGCCTGCTCCCCCTCGACTGCCCTTGGAGCTTACTGGCCCGGAGGCTGAGCTCAGCCTCTGAGTTTCATTGTCTTTCTCTGGAGGTGGGAAGAAAGCCTTGATGGACCACACAGGTGCCTTTCACCCACTTGCAGCTGGGGAATGGAAGTGGTTGGACAGGTTTTTGGGTGGAGGGCTCTCTTGTCAGCAGAGTTCAGTCGGTGACAATGTGCTGCAACTGAGAACCAGGGCAGCTCCTGTGGAAACCAGATGGCCACCTAGAGACATCAAATTGAAGCTCTCCACTGGGCAGACAAATGCAAACCTCCGTGGCCACTGAATCTGATGTAGTGACAATTCCTTTTTGTGTAAACTCTGTGAATTCTGTGTCTTTCCAGAATTCCTTTTTCCTTTTCCTGAGGAAAGGATGTATGTTTGCAGGGGGATGAACGGACCATTGTTTGAACAATGATTTGCATCCAAGTGACCAGCCAGAACGCAGGTCCATGCGCCCTTTCCCTCTATGTTCAGGCTTAGCTATCCCTGGGGAATATCTGGGGAGAAGTTCAAGTCCACATTTTTAGCATGCTAAAAGAATAATTGCATGAAATCCCAGCACCTCAAGTAAAAATGATGATCATAAAAAATTCATTACCTACTTACTGCAGAAGCTTAGGGACTTC
>VZUA01031894.1:12871-41714 GCA_013401035.1 Horornis vulcanius
TATAGATGAAGACTTTTTCCATTTGACATCAAAAACCAATGTCCCTTGATGTGCTAGGTTCTAAGTAATGAGGTTTTTGCCCTAGAATCATCTTTATTGATTTAAATTGGAAAGTGGATCCCCTTTAGTTTATTTTTTTAATTGATTTCATGTGTCTGTCTTCCCTTAGCTTGATGACAAGAGATAGCAGCAGCATTGAAATAATTGTGCAGTTGTTATCAAGGGACCTGTACAGTATAATTTTTATATCAGGGATGGAAAGAAATCCCTCCAGCATCCATTTTTGGGAAACATCATCTTGCCTGTGGTCTTGGGCACTGCCTTAGAAGCATTGCCCAATGATGTGGGACAGCATCTGAGCCTTCTACATATATGAACACATGTGAACTGGCAAGATCCTGGGATTCATGTCTGGTTTACTATTTTGTGCAATTTACAACTATCCAGGACTATAACTAGCTGATGACTTTTCAGTGGTTGCCCCTTAAGGATGGAATCTCTTTTCCCTCATTAATAGCTTTAATGAAGTGCATACGGCTGTTCATCCAGTGGATACCAGAAAGCAGCACTTGTTCTCCATGTGGCAGACTCAAATCTTTAATGCTAAGCCCACAGGCTCTGCAGTTCCTTGGATGGTGGCCTATGCACCCTACTTACCCCTTCTCTTTCTTGCCTGGCCAATGTTCATGGGTTGTACACCCCTGCCTGCTGCCTGTCTTGCCATTCTCACTGGGACTGAAACAGGAGGTCCAATTAGTTTTGTATTCCTTCATTTTCTGTCTGTATATGAGACACTTTATAATTTGCCCTTGGTTTTAGGTTTGGTTTTATGCCCAAAGCACGTCATAACTCCAATGTGCTGTCTTCTGACTCTTACCAGAGTGCTGGGCATGGGACAGGGAGGATTTGGGAAGAAAAGCTGATAAATCATAAATTCCTGTGCAAGATGAATCACAAGTTATTACCTCTTTCTCAAACACATAACTGCAAGCTGTTACATCAGTACCAATCTGTGGCATGCAGGAGGAAAGTCCCTTTCAGTTAACATGTACATATGGGCTTCTCTGCATCTGCCTTTGCGCATCAGATGAATTGACAATGTAATTGCATATTTTTCCTGCTTGACCCTGGAGGACTTCACTTATTTGATCCTCATGTACTGGAATGTGCTCCAAGGCAGGGGTGAATGGGAAGGGAAAGACTTGTCTTGATCGTGGTAGAAATTCAAATTTTTTTCATCCTACTTTTTATATAACTGTCACCTTTCTGGGATTTTGTGACAATCTCTGCTAAGGAAATCAACTGTGGGGGGAAACCGAGCCTTCCTCTTTGAGTGCCAGAAGAGCCAGGACTTGCAGAGTTTTCTTGTCTTGTTCTTTCCTCTGGGCTCTGACCTTGCTCCTTGTTCTGGCTGCTCTTGGCAAACCTGAGTAACTGCAAAGAGAGTTTCTGTGGCTGGATCTTCATCCCACATCCATGTTTTTGCCAACTTAATCAAAACAAAGATGGACTGAGATTAGCACCTTGCACTCTTCCCAGCACTCTGGGAACTTAGAAATTAGTTGCATTATTGATCATAGTTAATACAGGGTCTTTCTTATAGACCTGTGCTAATATTGTGCAAGTGATCTTGGAACTCTGCTGAATCTCAGTGAGGAAAAAACATCTGTAGCAGTTTTTTGGGCTACCAAACTAAAGACTACACAAAGTCTGGCAAAATCCCTTCTGCTGGGCTTTTTTTCCACTTCAAATGCTAATATGTCAAAAGTCTTGGTATACTTCTAGTGCTGCCCTGCAGTATGTTTCCTTCCACCTTGATAAATCCTGGTTCATAATCCTCAATTTTCATCAACACAGAGGCTATCTACTGTTCTGTTTTCCAGTGTAGATGATAACTCTAGTATGTGTATGTATATGCATTTTAAGTTTATATATGTATCAGTAGAAATGTAAATTTTCCTGCACAGATGCCACGTTGATCATATCAGATACTGCCTTGACAATTGTGTGCAAAAATGGTGCTGAACAGGTGATCCTAAAGAGAGGGGGCAGCTCTGTTGTCTGGCAGCTGTTCACCTGGGGCAGCCTTGAGCCAGGGAAGTCCCCTGAAGCATTGAGAGCAGTAACAATTAAGGCAGCAGGGAACAACAGGTATGTAAGTATGAGTTGATTGTTTTATTCTAAAAATTTCTATATCTGCTTTTATCCTCTTAGACTGTTTTGGCATGAGATATGTGTTCTGGTTACTGGAGAATGCAAAATTATGAGGGGAAGGAATCAGTGGCGATTCTGGTCATTGTGGCCATTAAACAGGGTCTGAGCATGGCTGGAGAGACCTAGGATGAAGCATTTCCACCTCAGGAAGTACAAGCATGCAGTGGTGAGTTGCATGCATTCTGTTGTCACTCAGCCTGTCTCTGCCCCCTTCTCCCTGGCTCCAAGGCTTCCTGTTCTTGGGAGAGAAATTGGTTGAGATTTAGTTGCTGTGCATCCCTCTGCTGCCTTCAGAGTTCTATTTGTTCCAAATGCCTCTCGTGCCTGTACTGTCCATAGTTAGTGTATCTCTTTGCCAGCAGCTCTGGCTTTTGCTTTAGTGTGAATTGCACAGCTTAAGCCCTTTCCCTGGCTATCCTTTCTTTTCATTTCCCATTTGTGCTGGCTGTCTGCTCAAGTGGCTGCTGTCAGCACACAGTGGAAAAACACCAATCCATGAAAAACGCACTATAGCATATCAGCAGGAATTCCTGATCTGCTTCTGGGCTGCCTCTTTGTCAGAAGAGCTCAGCTATGTCTTTGTTTTCTTGCTAGGGAGTCAGAGATGCTGCAGGTTTGTTTGGAGCTTTTCTCATATTATTTATTCAGTAACCAGGGCAGTTGCCCTTTGTTTCACATATGTTTTTGTTCTGTGTTTTTAAGTGCTGTGAGGCACAATATCTTTGTGCTGGCAAGAATAAGTTAATGCATCTTTCTTAGCCAACAGCCTGGGGACTAAAAATTTCTGATTTGGGCTGCAAAAAGGAAAGGGAAAGGAGCTGAATTTTTCCCAGCAATGCAAAAAAACAAAATTCAGCCCATTTGTGTGAGCTGTGTGGTCCCAAAGGGGGAACTCTGCTCTGGCACACGACTCTGCCACAAAGGATAGTTGATTTTTCTAAACTGGTGCCATGATCATTTCAATCTGGAAGGAATAAACTTGCAGACAGTCTGGTGGTGACTGGGGGTGAAGGGCATGTGACCTAAGAGGTGCTGTTCCTCCCTTGATTTGTGTAACAAACAACCAGCCTGTGCCTGTGCATGCCAGCAGGATAAATATATTAATTTCACCAGTGGTCTGTGTCAGTGCAGCTGTGTGAAAACTGAGCTGTCACTGGAGACAAAACTTTGTCTGTCTTGTTGTCATGTTGTGAAAGCTGGGACAATGAGATGAGGGTGAAGATGAGCAGCCCTGCCTGGGCACCCTTCTGGCTGCAGAGGCAGCTGCAGGCATGAGTGCACCAATTCCTGCACATGGAGAAGAGCAAATGCCCTTGATCACTAAAATGTGGGGAAGTAGGAGGAGGAAAAAAAAGCTATGTTTTCTTGCATCAGCCCCTTGTGGAGGCAAAGAAAAGCCTGCCATAAGTTAATGGGCCACTTTCATAAATGTGGGAGCCTTGTGCATGCAGAGTGGCTCAGCCTGTCTGAGCTAATGCAGCTGTCAGCTTGCTTGTCTAGAAAATGCTTTTCTGTAAGGTATGATTATTCTAGACTGTTGAGCAAGTTCTTCTGTGTGAGTGCATTTAAACAACACCAGTGGTACATGTGGAAAGATTACAAAGAGAGAGGGGCAACATTTTTGACAGCCTGGGGAGGGCAGGAGAGGAGGTTGTGCTGCCTGTACAGCAAGGACACCTGTAGTGTCTTCTGAACTGCTTGTCTCTCACTAGCCTGTGAAACACATGCTGTGCAGGTGTGCTCTTTTTGGGGACACTGCTGCTGGGGCAGTCAGGATGAGAGCAGTGTGAGGCACAGGGATAGATGCCTTCCTGTCTCTGCAGGGCCATGCCCTGTGTTGGCTGTGCTTAGGTACTCACAAGACATTCTGGAAGGGTACTTCTTAAAAGCTTGTCTTTGGCCCTGGGAAGAGCATTCTTCCCCAACCACCCTGGGCTGTGCAAAGCACCCCAAGGTAGTGCTGAAGTCTAGCTCTGTCCTCATCGGGTGGGGAGGAAATTGGCAGCAGGCTCTGGGGAGACCCTTTATTTGCTTGTGTTATTAGCAAGGAGCAAGGAAATAATGATTTATTGATGCTTCTGTGATTCTCCTACACCAGGCTATGAAGGAAGAAATTCTGTTTCCTGGCTGATAATCATGGCTCTAATTGAGCAGTACCATGTTACTTGCAGAGCAGCTGGCCTGTGGGGTGCTGGTGGTACCCCTGGTTCTCTGATACAGTGCCCCATAGCCACCACCAAGGGTCACTTCTCTGCTCTTCCCTTGGTGCTGGCTGTTGCCAGGCTGCTTATAGAGTCCAGCATTTCTCTGCTGCAGCATTGGTTAAACCAGAAATATCTGACAGAGGGGATGTCAGCCACTCCTTTCTGGGGTGAGGCACCAGTGGGAATATGTTATCAATACCTCAGCAAATACTCCTTGATCTTGTGGTATGTTGGGCAGAAGGTTGATGCGTCTTGACCACAGCCTGGGCATGATCACTCATGCTGACCAAGGAGACCCCTGCACTCACTTCATGAGGGCCTCATCACTGCTCTGTTCCTGCCCTGTCCCTGCCACCTTCTCTGCCTTCCCAGAGCGGCTGGCGTGGCTGTGTCTGTGCCTGATGAGCTGGTAACTGGTGAAGAACAGTTAACAGCTCGCATGCTACAGTGGTTGCTCAGATGTCTGCCAACCTCTACTGTGCAGCCTCAGTAAATCCAGCTGAATTCCTGGGCTCTGCTTGGTACGTCTCCTCTGATAGCTCTCTGTACAGCAATGCCCTTTCTATGCATTCTCTCATGGGGAGAACAGTGAGGTACTGCCTAGAACTGCTGTGAGAGGAGGTCATAGGTGAAACCTTCGCAAACCGGACTTTTGCTCCCTTGCAATCTGTGCTCATTTCAACTGCAGTGTGTTTTTTCATCCATCCCCCTTTAAACAAAGCAGTGCCATTTTGGTTGACCTGAGGAGTGTGCAGATTCCTTTGAATTACATGACCCATCCAGGATACTGATATTTGTTTTTTAACTTTATGACTACAATGCAGGGGATCCCTGATGCTGGGTGTCCTACAAACCCAGAATGAGAGGAAGACCCTGCCATTTCCCCCCCCCCTTTCCCAACATGCATGCTCCCAACTCAGCTGAGCAAGGGAGATGGTTTATGAGCAGCATCAACAATGTCATCAATTGCAAGTGGCAAGTTAATGCTGCTTTTTTAATCCAGCCCTTTGACAGGGCTGTGTTAATAGACAGTTGGGAACAGAAACAAAAGGAAGGGGCACAGCAGCTAAAAGCCAGTTGTCACAGTACTGCTGCATTAGTGTGAAAATGCTGTGTTTTATCAGAAAGGAAGCATCTCTCCATAATAAATGGCATTGCACAGCAAGGAGCAGCTCCATAGGAGCACCTCTCCTGTGGAGGCAGGCTGAGAGAGTGGGATTGTTCAGCCTGGAGAAGGCTTTAGGGAAACCTCATTGCCTACAGTACTTAAACGGAGCTTATAAAAAGATAGACAATGACTTTGTACATTGACAGGTAGGGCTAGGACTAAGAGAGTACAGTTTTAAACTGAAAGAGGCAAGGATTGCATTGGATGTTAGGGGGAAGTTCTTTAACTGGAGAGGTGTGAGGCACTGGAAGAGCTTGCCCAGAGAAGCTGTGAATGGCCCATCCATAGAGGTGTTAAGGCCAGGTTGGACAGAACCATGGGCAATCTGGTCAGTGAGTGACAGTCCTACTCATGGGAGGGTGTTGGAACTAGAAGATTTAAAAGATCCCTTCCAACCCAAACTATTCTATGATTCCAGCCTATGGATGGATGTTTGTGGACTGTGCTGATGTGCCCTCTGGAAGAGGCAGAGATGCTGAGCTGTTCAGTAGGATTCAGTGCTCTGTACTACCATCTTCCCTGGGATGATCAGACTGAGAAGGGTTTAAACCCATGTGGGTGAAAGCGTGGACCGCTGGGGAGGATGGGACTGGGTGGGGACTCAGGTGGGGAGTGCTGGAGGGCAGGTGGGGTATGCAGAGGGCAGGGGTCTGTGGCACTCAGAGCAATATTGGCATTCCCCTGGAGACAGCAGTGCTGGAGAATTCCTCACTGTTTCCCTTTCCCAGAGAGAGGATGCAGCTTGCTGTCATTTTCTCTTCTTTTCTTAGAAAATGAGGTGAATTCACTGAAATAACTTGCTGTTTCTTCCAACCCTCCTTGGAATGTTTTCAAATACACTTTGCTCTGTTTCCTTAGTTCTGTAGTTAGAGGTGGTGAAATGCTCCCTAGGCCACATGGGGCTGCTTGGAGACTTCATCCCAAAGTCAAGTTTTGAGTGTTGGTTTCATTCTTGACCTGATACTTTAACAAATTTTGTTTTATTTTTAAAGTTTTCCCTAGTTGCTTTCTTCTCTATCTGTCTTTCTTGGGAAAACAAACCAACAAAAAAACCCCTGCTAAATTTTTCAAAGCTGAGTATTGCAGAAGAGGCCTCTTATCCACACCTTGTTTTTTCCCTCACAGTTTGCAGTAGCTGTTAATTCGCATTTGGTTAAGCAATTAACCAGGATATAAATAATACATATCATGTTATCAGAAAACTGCATGCTATTGTTATGGAGGCAGGCACTTTTGGCCCTGGCTGGGAGTGCTTCTCTCTTGTGTTCTGCAGCCCCCTAAGACCAATTAAGGTGCATCCTTGATGAAAATCCAGCCGCTGCTTGGCTGGATAAATAGTTGCTTTGATGCAGGGAGCAGGGGCCAAAGCCAGTGAAAGGAGGATTTAGTGTTCAAACAGCTGCAGTGAGCACTTGGAGTCTGAGCATTCCCCTCCTTCCCTTGTGCATGGTCTGAGGCTGGAGCAGCAGGACTGAACGGATGGTGCTGGCACCAGTGAAAACTTATGGGAGACCTGTGGGTCAGAGACTCAGTAGCATGTCCTTTGCCTTCTGGCTTAGTACTGTAAAGGTCTTTTCTCTTGAAGGTATGTCAACTGTTGATAAACAAAGCCTTTTAGAGTGTCACAAGTGTAGAAACCTGCTTTACCTTCCTGTTCCCCTTCCAGCCTCCTCTATCAGCACAGGGAGTGGCATCTTTGGTTTCTTCTTTCAAGGCTGCTGTTTATTTTAACTGCAGTAACGAGTGCTGAACTGGCTGATGGGAGGATTAAATGTTGCTGAGACAGCTTGGGTGGAGATTTAAAAAGTCCAAGTTCTGAGTCCTGCATTTTGGCCACAATAACCCCCTGCAGTGCTATAGGCTGGGGATGGTGTGGCTGGACAGTGTCCAGGCAGAAAGGGACCTGGGTGTACTGGTCAACAGCTGGCTGTACATGAGCCAGCAGTGTGTCCTGGTGGCCAAGAAGACCAATGGCACCCTGACCTGTATCAGAAATAGCGTGGCCGGCAGGACCAGGGGAGTCATTCTTTTGTATTCAGCATTGGCGAGACTGCACCTCGAGTATTGTGTCCAGTTCTGGGCCCCTCAGTTTAGGGAGGACATTGAGATGCTTGAGTGCATCCAGCGGAGGCAGTGAGGCTGGTGGACAACTGAGGAGCTGGGATTGTTTAGCCTGGAGAAAAGGAGACTCAGAAGTGACCTTATCACTCTATACAACTTCCTGAAAGGTGGCTGTAGTCAGGTGGGTGTTGTCACATTCACAGTTCTAAATTTGCTCCACAGTAAGGCAGCAAGAGCAGGAATAAGTCAGCTTGGCATAAGCTTGGCTTTGCAGTGGGATCTCCAAACCTTCCTGGAGCTAAATATTCAAGGCTACTGCATGGTCCTGAAGCTTTGTCTCTGGTCTCCCTGTAGGGATTATTGGACTTTGGTGCTTGTAACAGTGACTTTCTTTCCCAAATATAAGCTCTGGGAGTATACTGTACTGTGGTCTCTCCTGCCATAACCTTTGGTGCAAAAGAACCTCAGCTGAAGGGCACAGTAACATGTTGGATGTTGTTTCTCAGGTGCTGGAGCAGGATGTGGTTCTCCAGTCCATTGACCGTGCCATTGAGGCTGTGCACAATGCAGCCATGAAGAATGGGGGGAAATACAACCTGGAGCAGAGAGATGTCCTTCAGTAAGTATGATGAGCATCTGGGAGAGCTGGTGGATGGAGGGTGGTCACAGTGTCATTCTATCCTTGGGGGGATGTTGGATGTTGTTGGTTTGAGCCCCTGTGCTGCAAAGTGCTGCACTCAGAGAGCTTCCAAGTGTTTGAGCTGCTGCCACTCCTGACAACTGTGTCCAGCAAAGCAGAGCTTTGGCCTTGCTCCTGTATCTCTGCATGCCAAGAAGAGGAGATTCTCAGCCACACTGTAGGCTTGGAGGAGAAATCCAAAACCTTTCTGGCTCCATTTACTCTGCTTTACCAGCCAGGAATGTAGAGGTTTTTGACATGTGATACAAAGTCTTTAATATGTTCTCAAATAATTGCTTGTGAGGAGAATTTTTATTTTCTCTGATACCTCAGACTCTGTGCTGAGGCACTCTGGTTTAATCTCGGTTGAACAGCAATTCTAAAGTGCAGGCAATTTCTGAAGCTTGCAAAGCAATATGTGACTCTCCCCCGAGGAAGAGGCATTTTTCTTCAGTGAACTGATGAATAAATGATGGGCTCTTGCAAAGCCTCCTCCTTCCTCCCCCAGAAGTGCTTCCTTAGTTGTTAAAGAAACTGGAGTTGGTGTTCAGAGTAATGTAGCCCATTCTTGTATTTATAGCCCAAATGCAATGAATCATTGAAGAATAATTTAAATATTGTGGCATGGTCACTCCCTTGAGCTTTGCTCTTCCTGATGTCATCATACTGTTTCAGAAAACTGATCCATCACCGGAAGGAGACTGTGTCCCGTAAAAGCCACTCTCCCACACCGCAGGGGACAGTTATGACTCAGTCCTCCAGTGATCACCACCTAGATGTGTCCCGGCAGCCCAACGGGGTGTGCCGGACAGGGTACGAGCGACACCACAGCCTTCCCAACACCGAATTTGAGGAGGAGGATGAAGGTCTCTATCAGGTAACAGTGAGTGGCTGGACACTTGCTAGGTTCCTCCTTTGGTGGTGTGATGTTTCTTGTCTTGTTGAAAATGCCTTTACAGCTGAAGTTACAAATAAGGTGTTTGTGCTGCTGACCTGGGACTACTACAGTGTCAAGTGTTGATGTCTCTAAGAAATCTGGAACAGTCCCTCTGCCATTTACACTTGTCATGCTTTTTGGAATCCTTGAGGGTCCATGGTTTTATAGTAATGTGCGAAATCCACTCTATACTGCGTGACTATCCCTTGGCAACTTTCTAAAAGAGTTGCAGGCTCCCTGGAGAACGCTTTGAAAAGCATTCTTGACATGAGCAGTAGAGCTCCCTCCAAGCACTCAGAGCTGCTTTATTTCTCCCTTGTTATGTCTGCACAAAATCCTTGATCATTAAGCATTTTATGTGCTGTGGCTGCCTATTTATACTACTCAAAACAAAACAAAAAGCCAAAAAAACCCCAAAGATCCTGCTTTGTCTGAAGGTTGCTTATCATGATGAATTAAAGGCAAATTGCAGGAAATAAGATTTAGAGCAGATTTTTTTTTTTTTTTTTAATCTCAGCAGCAGGCAGTTCCAAGGTTACAGTGCGACATTAGTGATGCTTCAAAGTAGCAACCCAGGATGAGGCTGTGGCTGTTGCGGATTAATGACTTGCCAGATTTCCCTCTGTAGTAGGTGTAGCTGGATGTTAGAGCTAAGGGTGCCAAGCAAGGATGAGCATGAAGATTTTTTATTTCTCCTGCAGATGAACACATGCACTGTAATTTTTCTTCATCTCTCTGGGCTGAGTTTTTAGAGGTATTGTGTTTATAAGGCACTGATCTGCTGTCACCCCTAGCATATGAGGCTTGTTTTATACTTGAAGAACTGTGAGCTTGGGGAGATAAAAGGTAGCTCTGGCTCACTCTGGCTGAACACAGCAATTCCTACAAACCCCATATTCTCCTCAGTATTCATTTTTGTTCTTTGGCAGTCAAACTAGTTCCATTCTCAAGCCTGTACGTTATGGGCTGAGCAAATGGGGCACCTTACAGCCCATTCTCCGTGCTGATTTGCTGTCTTTATCTGGTCTGTGATTTGACTGCCTGCCAAAAAGGAGGAAGACGAATTTCCTTGGCTCACAAAGAACTGTTTCTGTCTGGGTGGCACTGAGGATGCAGTTGAAGGGCTTCCAGCTTAGTCCTGTGCTGAAAGGGCTCCTTGAGATTTTAACAGCTCGGTGGATTTTCTGAGTGCTTTGAAAATACAAAGTGGAGGAAGCAGGATTGCTTTCTTTCACTGGTTATGCAGTAGCCTAAGAGGGGACCTACTGAAATCTAAACTTTCTCACTAGCTCCAGAGGAGTGGAGGTCTTTGCCTGTGCTTTTCAATTCTTGGGATTTTCAGGTGCATTCAGTGTTTGCGTCTGAAAACCTAAGCAAAATTTGAGGTTTTCTCTCAGTGGTTTTGCTCCCAGGACTTAACTGGCTGCAGCAGTTGGTGAGGGCATTTGTGCTTCAACTCCTCCCCAGTCAGCATAAGATGGGAGGCTGGGGCTGCTGCTGTACCAGCTGCCAAGGGTGGAGGTTGGGCTTTTGGAATATTTTAGTCAGTCTGCTGCATTTGTGCATGCTCAGTGAGTTTGTGATGCTCATCTCCAGAAACCTTTGCTGCAGCCCAGTGTGTCTGGCTTGGCAGAGTTTGCCTGGAGGAGGTGGTGGATGGGAGATTGTTCATTTGGTTTATTATTTTATTATTTTGTTTAAAGGATACTACTATAATAACATTATTCCCAGGAGTCAGATGTCCTCTGGCTGCAAAGGGAATGGGAGTGTTGTGGTTGAGTCAGCTTGTGTCTCTGAGCGGTGCAGGGGGCACAGACTGCTATCAGTCCTTGCAAAAGAGCAAAGGACAGGCAGATGTGTAAAATCTGTGGATTTGAGGAACTTCACAGTGCCCTAATAGAGGCTTGGGGAAAGGGAGGCTTTCAACACAAGTACAGTTGCTTTTCTCTAAACCTTTGGTAGGGTTCCACATTTTTCCCCTCTGGACAGGTGGGATATGAACTTCAAGGACTCCTGCATGGTCACCTTGTGCATGGATGCTGCACAGAGGTGGGGGGTTTCCCTTTGGGGGTTTTGGTGTTGTACATCTTCCTGTTGTCCCCAAGCAGTGGCTAGGATGTGGGGTGGAGGGAGGGGATGGCCATCGGTTACACCTCACAGCTCCTGACCATGAGGCTTGGGCAAGCACAGGGAAATTCCTGTGATGTTTCGTGTTCTTCTCATAGCCGCTTGTACTGTGGTATGTGGCTGTCTAAACTGGTGGGGGCTGAGCTAGCATTATCTGTATATCTATTAATTTAAGCACTAGCCTGTAATAACTTGTGTGGTTAATGTGGAAGGGCTAATGAAGCCATGGAAATACTCCAGAATGACCCAACCATCGCTGTCTCCACACAATGTCACGCATCTGCGCTAAGCTCTGAGCCTGCCTGTCTACTAAACCCCACTGCCTCAGTAATCATGGCTGTGCTGTGCCAAGCAGCTCCAACTTGTGCTGTCAGCTCCAGCACTGTGCAGACAGGGCTCTGCATTTAGCACAGATGAGCTTTCTGGATTTGGGGCCAGCCTGCCAAACATGCAATGCAGACACCCTTCCTGATCTGCTTGACCTCTCTCAGCTGTGCAGTCTCTTTTTGGACCAACACAGATAATTTTTGAAGCTGTATGCAAGTATCAGGTAGCATTCCACCCAGAGAACAATGTGGGGTGGGTTGACAAGAGCTGAGAGTGCAGGCAGGGAGTCTGCAGCAGTGTCTTGTGCTAATTCACCAGGTGAAGGCACTTGTAAAGAAGTGACTTTTTATATGACATGGTATAAGGTTGGATGTATTTGGTGTTGAGTGAGAAAGGGACTAAGAGCTCCTTTTTTAAAAGTCTTTGTGCAAACTGCTGTGTCTTCACTTGTCTAGTGGATCTAGCTAGACATGGGCTGTGAACACATTGTCAGCTTTTGGCATCGAGTCTTAAATATTTGAGATGGTTTTTGAAGGTGTTTTATGTACAGAAATATCTTTGCTCCCATTTCAAATGAAGTGTTTGCTCTTCCTGGATCTGTGGGAAAAAAATACATTTTTCATCCTCTTTCTACATCCTCTGAGCTACATAAGATAGAGATCCTTCAGGGGCCTGTCTCAAGTATTCACTGTGGGGTGCCCTGTGTGGTGTTTATATAGGTCTGTTCAGCAATGGCAGAGCACAGAAAAACTTCTCTTCCAGGGCTAAACAAACCTGGAAAATTTTCACTTGTGATGTTACCATAGATTCCAAATGGTTGAAAGCTGGGTTACTCAAGACATTTGGACCCTCACCTCCTTTCCCTTCCTGTGCTCCCCTTGGAAGTTTGACCACAGACAGTGATTGCAGTATCCCATAAAAGCAGAGGCACATTTAAGGTTGCAGGCTCTGAATCCTAGCAGTCCTTAGAGGTCCCAAGCAAAGTCTCCTGGCCCTGAGCTTCTGGGCTGTGGGGACTGGTGTATTAATGCAATGTGATTTCACCTAGCTTGGCTGCTGTGTTCAGTGATGCTCTTCGGATTAGAGGTTAACCCTGAGGCTGCATCTCACTGGAGTAATTGTTAGTGAATGTGATATTTGTGATCATGGTGTTTAGATCTGACAGGAAAAGATGAGTGTAGGAGTCTGGGTCTGGGGCTTGTACACTGCTGGCTTGGCAATCCTAGAAGAAGAGACTTGCACAAGAAACCCTAGATGTGGAGAGTTAATGCAACTCCCTGGCAAAGCTTTTCCCAGTGTGTCTTGCTATAGGTAGCATAATATTGCACAGCGGGTCAAACCCTATTTTCTCCCTGCATGAGCAGAAATAGCTTTGAAAGCAAGGAAGAGGCATTTACATGTTTCCAGTCCTTGGCTTTTTCTTTCTGCAAGGGTATTTGTAGCTGATGTAATGGATCTCTCCAGAAGAGTGTGTAAATACACACTTTTTTTGCAGCCTCTGTGGAGCTATTGAGAGTAATGTGGAGACATGGTAAGTGTGTGGGATGGCATTTGGCATAAAGGAGGAGTAAATGCTTGACAGGTCTACACGATATATATGCCATGTGCTGCTGAACACAGCAATTAAACAAGGACTGCTTTGCCTGTCACAGGGAGGCGATGAAGTCAGTTTGAGTCCTGCTTTGTTCTTCTAGGAGGCCACCTGTTAGAATCTGTCCTCCTGAGGAAACTGCCCCAACTGATGAGAGAGATGTAAGGACAAATCTAAACATGCATGTGAGAAAGAAGTCTTTGTAAAAGACACTATCTTTATTGTCAATCTCCTTTGATTGCTCTGAAATCTTTTCTTATAGATCTCACCACAGGCTCATCATGCTGCTCCTGTCACTCCCCCAGCTCCAGAGAAGCGCAAGAACACACAGATTGCTGCTCCCATTAAAAGTAAGGACAAACTGCTCTCCAGGTCTCAGGCATGAAACAGACACTGGGTGATGTAACAACCATGGGGCCTGGATGCTTCTGCTTTGTGCTTAGATGAGCATCCTTATCCATTTCCTGAATTTCTATATGGTTTATATCCTTGCATATATATCTATAAAATATATAGCCTGGATTCCTGTAGGTTTTAATGCTAGTGGTCATGAGCTAGTGACCAGTGCTCCTTCAAGCCTGTTCTGATTTGGGAGGGTCTGAGCAACTTGTGGATGGATGCCAGGTACAGCATACCCCTGCTCCTTCAGTGCCTGTGGCCCTGGGAATCATAGTGATCTCCAACGGGTAATTCTGCCCGCTCATGTGGCTAGTCTGGCTAGTGCACGACATCAGTGGTTTAAGATCCTTTTTCTCCCACAGATATCATGGCTGTCTCCCAACAAGGCAGAGGGAGCGTTCCCTTGCAGTGCAGAGTGTGATACTTCACCAGGGAAACTCACTGGCTTTTAATGTAGTCTCAAGTCTTGTTTTTGACTCCCAATCTGTTGAGCACTTTCTTTGTACAGTGGCTGGATTTTCCTGAATTCAGTGGTCAGTGCCTGTACGGAGCAGTAGTAATGTGACGCAGTGCTGTCACGAGGGAGACGCAGTGATCACCACAAAGTTGAAGTGGGAAAAGAGGAAGTTTAATTTTTCTTACAGCTTATATAGATTTCTAGAAAAGAGACCACATTGGAAGACTGAGGTTCAACCTCTTTGTTTCCACTGGTCTGAGAAAGTGTCCATCAATTGTCCTTTCACAGAAAGGAATGTAAACAAGATAAAGAATTCTGTAGACATTGCTTTGTTTACATGAAATTTCTGACTCCAAGAACTTGAAGGCTGGAAGGCAAGACAACATAGTAATACCAGGAACACATCTGCCTATGTGCTGCCCACAGGCAGAGGAGCATCTAGTGAGGAACGCTTGAGAGCAGGACCATGGGGTCAGGGCAGGAGTTTCTTCATCTTCAGCATGATTGGGCTGACAGCAGTGCTTATCCTTCTGAGTTGCTGCCAGCTTGTCCAAGTGCTCTGCGGTGCTGTGACAGTGATGCCGTTGGTGACACTCAGCCCACCTCAAGCCCACTTGTGTCCCCTTGTGTGGAGCAGGGCAGAGCTATTGACTTGCAGGTAATTGAGACCTGGGACTGGCACCAGCTTCCTTAACAGTACTTAATGGTATTGAGCCATTTTTCACTGGAGTAGTGTGAGTTTGCAAAGGTCAGTTTCCTTCAACTCATTATTTTGATTTAATGAAGCTTGGGAGGAGCTATGATTCATGGATGATCCTCTGTGGGAAGGAGGAAAAAGAGGGATGCTGAACCTGTGTGGGAGTGAAGGGCCTAGTTTTTCTACCTAGATGGTGTTTGCTTTGGGAGGAGTGGTGGATGGACTAGTGGAGGGCTCCAAGCACTGATGGAGCAGGAAGTGTTGGAGTTGCCTGCAGAAGAGCAGCAAAGGCATTTCACATCAGTCCCACTGCACCTTCCTTTAGGCATGTGTGTATATCAGCCTTTCGTGAGAGCTGAGCTCCCCATGGGGTGCAGCTCTTTCTCTTCCAGCACTAACACCAGCTGCTTTTGGGAAGCTCCAGCAAGCCCACTGTTTGTCCAAGTAATTGTTTTCTTAGTCAGGAAAGAACTCAGATACGTTTCTGCCCATTAGAAACTAATGGATAAGATTTACCAAAACTATATATAAGACCAGGTTAAAGGAAAGAAAAATCTTAATATCTCTTTGCTTGTTGTGGATTTTTTTCCCTTGGAAGGTGGGACTCCCACTGCTAGAGCTAGTCAAAAATAAAGGTGGGGGGAGAAATACAGTAGAGCAGATAGTGTGGAGGCTAGTGAAATCAGTGAGTGCTAGCAGAGCTGCAGGGCTCGTGATCAAATGTTGAAGAGGGAGGGACTAAAGAGGTTGTCAGTCAAGTGTTTCCTCCACTGTCAGTGCTAACCATGAGGTCTGTGCAAGAGGGAGGTGCAGGCTTGTGTGTGAAGCCTTCTGTGTCTTGCAATTCTGAGGCACCATCTTTCAAAAGTGAGGACTTATGTCCTTAACACAGAAGAAGCCTAACCCAGGGGGAAAGGACTTTTCTATCCCTTAGTTCTGTCCATCTCTCCCTCCCTTCCTCTGTGTAAAACACTAAGCCCTTGAAGGGTATTTGTCTCAGCAGAGTAGCTTTCCCCTTTCTAAAGAGGTGATTGTGTGGGAATGCTCCAGAGGGAACTGGTAGAATTTTGCTTTGAGATAAGTGAGGCAGGAAGAGGAGTTAAACTGCTCTGGTTGAATGCACAATGAGCCTTTTAATGGACTGTGCTGGAGCAATTTGGATTTTTTCTCTTTTCCTTTGATGTTTATGCTAAGACATGTTTAATTGTTCCCTTTCAGATGCTGTTGAAATTATTCCTGGGTCAGCTTCTAGTGCCTCCTCTATAAGCACAACATCCCTGGATACCTTGTACACTGCTTCTTCTGTATCTGAGACCACTCTCCCAACAGCCACCTCCAGTCCTGCCAACACTCCACCCCCTGTCCCAAGCCGGAGTGTCCATACCACAATCACACGCAATTTGGACAGCGGCTCTGTGACCCATTCCCGTTATGGGACTTCCCCAAAGGATACCAGCAAATCTCCCCAGTCCAAGAGGGCTGCCCCAGCACCGCCAGCTGAAGGGGGGACCCAGAGGTCCCACAATGTGGATGGGGAGAAGACTTCTCAGGTAAAGAAAACTGCCCCACCACCCCCTGCAGGCCTGGATGTCTTCAGCAACCTCTGCCTGGAGGATAAGAAGGTGGCTGGGGTGGAGTCGCTGCCAGCAGAACCCAGTGGCCTGGTGGCCTCTGTGCCCAAGACAATTGGTGCTGAACTGATTGAGCTGGTGCGCAGGAACACCCACCTCAGCTACGAGCTGTCCCGTGTGGCCATTGGCATTGTCATCGGCCACATCCAGACCTCCATCCCTACAACCAGCAGCATCATGGAGCAGATCCTCATCTCTGTGGTGGAGAGTAAGGTAATGTGTGTGAGGCTGGAGTGGGGACTGCTGCACACCACCTCTGAGCATCTAGGATAAGGTGTTATGAGCTCAGTGGGCTCCTGATGTTTAGGATGAGAAATGCAGTGAGATCCCAAATGGAAAGGTGCTAGATGGGGGTAAATGTCCAGCCATGGGAACCGGGGATTTAAGGGGTTTTAGCCAGGTCATAGTACTGTTAGCAGAGAAGTGGAAAACTGGTGAGTTTATTTACCAGATTAGCTACAGATGTACAACATAACCTTGAGTTGGAGCATTATCTTGAGCTTGTTCTAAATAAACCTTATGTCAAAATAATCCTATATTTCTCCTTCTGCATTAGTCATTGGAATGTGAATTACACCTGGGCAGCCCTCTGCTTTAGCTGAAGGGATTATAAATTTCAGCTCCCACTTGCTCAGTGCAGCCCTGAGGACTGTGCATCATATAAACTTCTAAGATTGGAATTCCATTGCTAATGGCAAGATTATAATGAACTGTTCAGAGGCATTTGAATATGAAGAACTAATGGCATTCAAATTTTACATCAAATCATAATCTGGTTGACTGTTTGCACTGAATAGAGGGCCCTATATGCAATCATCAAGTCTGTTTGTGGCCATAACGCAGTGGTTAATTGCTTCCTTCTCCAATAACAATGCCCTGTCAATGTGTGATCTAGATTCAGAAAAAAAAATTAGCTGTTTCAAGAAAATGTTCTGGCTCTGTCTTGCATTCTGAGAAGTTCAGTTTTTTGATATTTATACCTTGTCCGAGATTTGAATATTATTTTTATCATTAATACCTGTATTCAGGATACAATAAGGTTAATTATACAGAATTTATTTAGTGCCAGGTTTCTGCAGAGGGGATTTGAAAGCCTCAATTTCATGGCAATTGCTGCAGACCAACCGTAAGAGGATGGGAAGAAAGTGATGCTGGTGCAGGGAGGAGTATGGATCTTCTGGTAACTGATAGGTTATCTGACATCTAGGACATCTGTGGGATTTTAAAATGACCAGTAATGTATGGAGACACAGCAAAAGATCCTGTCCCATCTCATAATGCCTCATCATACCTGTCACGAGCAGTACTGCTTTCAGAAGGAGAGCCTGGATGGGCTTGCACAGGGATCAGGTGTAGATGTTGTGGATCTGGTGTGCGTTTTTTCTCAGTGTCCCACACAGATGATATAGCTCTACTGATATATGGGGGCCTAGTCCCAGGTGAGGTTGTTCATCTGATGTAGAAGACCAGCTCTAACAGTTGGAAGGGTGGTTATGTGTACTTGTGGGGTGGCTGCACTGCTGTAGCTTCACTAGTGTGGTTTAGTAGTACAAATTATTATTGTTGACTTTGTTGCACATTATACCAAATCATTCCACAATCTCAAGGGTTTCTGTGTAGAATTGTTGCTGAGTTGTCAGTTCTACGTCAAGGACTTTTTTTCTTTGATTTGTGGCTTCTGAAATCCCTCTACACCCCAGTCATTGCAAATACATGGACAACTCATCTCTTGCATATTTTTCAACGTTTTTCTTTGACTCCCTAAACCAGAGTGAGATATAAGCTGTGATTGAAAGCTTTGGTCTGCTCATAGTAGATATCATACCTGCTTTAACCTTCTGTATCATGTTCTTTAATCCTTTCTATTCCTATTCCAGTCTTAATTTAAAGTCAGCTCGCTGGTTTACTAAACCAATTCCAGAATCCATTGACTTGCTTCTATCCCCAGTGCCTTCTGAAGGTTGAATAGTACTTCCATCTTAGTTACCTTGCTGCTTCTTTGGTGTGGGGTCTGTAGAGGCATGTGGTTTTTTGGAGAATGTGGAGAATAATAGATGCTTGGACAGCATCCTGCTGCTGCTTTTCAAGAGGTAATGTAAGACTAAGCTGGGGGAACAGCAAAGCCAAGGAGGGTGCTGAGAAGCTCACACCTTAGGAAAGATACTTCAGAGGTACTATACTATTTAGGAAGCCCTGATCTGCAGGAGCAAACCTGCCAGGTTGGTGTCCCTGTGTCAGCATTTGGCCTGGCCTTGGAAGTGGTCTCTCTTCTTGTCCATGAGCTAGCTCCTGATAAGTGTCACAGTGACTGGGTAAGATGCACAAAGGGACTGAAACCTCTTTTCAAAGGCGGCACTGCAGTGACTGTCTAAACTGGAGCTGGCTTTCATGGGAACTCCTTGGAAATTTGGACACATGTAAAGATGCTCCCTGGTCTTTGGGCTTCTAGAAAATCACTTGGATTAGGATGTTTTGCTGATATGTGATTGCCTTCAGCTCTGTTGGATTATCTCCAGTCTGAGAAGAGGGGATGTCATGTACTGTAGATGTCCAGTCTAAGGAGGCTGGGTTTTGCAGATTTATTAAACTTAGTGTGAGACAACCAGAAGTTCCCAATGCTTAAGCTAGTTGCATCTTGAGAGGGAGAACTCAGAAACCACTTACCTGCTTTTTATTTAAATCGCATTGCTGTGTTGTAGTTGTGACTCAGACCCATCTTATGATTGCCTTAAATTTAAGCTTGAAAACTGCTGACAAAGACGTGTAGATTGGTCTTCTAGTTGAGCCCAGGCTGCTGAGTGGGGTCAAACTATTCTTGGATGTGTTGAAGATGGAGGAACAAGTCAGAAAGTTGGTGTGGGAGGTGATTTTCTGGAGGGAAAAATGAATTTCCCCTTGTAGTACTGGGCTGTGACCTGCTCCCAGCTGCCCATCACCAGCACCTGTTGTTCTCAACAAGCTCTGAGGACAACCTCATGGCTAATGTGGCTAAAATCCTCTCCTTCCCCTGAAGCTGCCTTCCTTTTCATTTGTTGATTCAGCTTTGCTTGAAGGAGACTTGCTTTTGACAAGACACAAAAGCTGCTCTGGGGCTCAGCTTCTCCCCAGGGGAGCTCTGTCCCCAAGCTCACCAGAGACAAGGGAGGGTCAGGAGGGTGAGTGCTTTCAAGGTGAGTTCTTTGGCTGGGCTCTTAGGAGGACTCCTCCTCAGTGAAATAGTATAACAAAAGGGAATGTGGAGGGTGGGAGGAATGCTTTAGTGCCTAGGTAGGCCTTTTCCGACGTCATTTCTGGTAGAGCCTTTATGAAGGTCTGTGGCAGAGTCTTTGCACTCAGCCATCCCAGTTCAGCTTTAGATGGTCCCATTCCTCCAGAGAGCTGCTAAGGGACATCTGTGGAGCCCTGAACAGTGAAAGCTGTGGAGACCTTCCTGAGGCACAGCTAACTTGAAAACCAAGTGCTGCTCTCTCCCTGTGGCACCCACAGGTCTATGCATGGCTGACATTGCCTCCGTGCAGACCTGACCTGCCCTGGATGGGGCTGTGTCAGCTGGAAGCAGACCTGCTGCTGCTGAAAGAGTGTGTGTGAAAGGCCTGCCGTGAGACATTTGGCTCATCTGAAGTCAGGCATCTCTCTTGCACCACATTTCATCTCATTTAGCAGCTGCTGAAGAGCCTGGCGGTCTGCATGTGTTGGGATGAATGTTAGCTGTCTGGTTTCTGTAGATGATGTTGTGGGAATGGTTTGCTGCCCAGAGGATGGAGGAATTCCCAGCACAGTCCCTAGGAAATGTGTCTGAAAGCCTGCTATATGATTTTGGGGCTCATCTGAAGGGAAGATGTGTGTACCCATGGTACTGGTGATCCACTATACTTGCTGATGGGGTTGGGTGGAGAGAGGCATGGTAGGGGGAAAAGAAGAAATAGCCAGGACAGCAGCTGGGTTTGCATGACAAGTGTTTCCACCTCTGAGCAGTGTGGGTATGATAAAGTTCCCAAAGTGGTTTTGGTCTGCTCAGGAAGAATGAAATCCCTGTAGCAGCTTTTTCTCCTGGGCTGGGATGAGGGAATTATTTGAAGCAGCAAGACAATGCAAAGTGGCATTGTTAGAAATACTGAAACCTCCTTCTGATTATGGGTTCTCCAGCAGATTCCTGGAAATGACCATATGATGATGCTTTAGGTTGTAGTAGCTGCCAAAATGTTTAATAAGCAGAGACCTGACCCTGGTGATGAGGGGGCTGAGAATGGTGCTGAAAGTGCACTGAGACAGTGCAAGGTTACAAGGTAGTTACATGGTCAAATGGAAGAGCTTGTTAATGGATTGATCTCATCCAAGTCCATCCAAGCTTGGATGCTCAATGGAGTCATTAAGGGCTGCAGATGAAGGATTGGACAAAGTAGATTAGGGGTAAGAGGCTGAGTAGAATGATCATTAAAATGATCGTCTAAAAAGACTTTCAGCAGTGGATTGGGGTAGGACTGGCCCTGCAGTGTTCTGGTGAGGAGGATGTGAGTAAGGCATATAATGGAGAACCCTCTTCTAAGCATCTGGGACACTTGAGGACAGGCAGGTGACACTGCAGTGCTGTAAGTTCTCTAAGGAGAAGCAGGGGGATGGCAAGATGAAGTGAGTCTCTTAATGTATTTGCTTCTGATAAATCACCTTTCAAAGAGAAATTCTCATGCTCGTACTCAGCTCTTGAAAGCTGTTGTGCTCTCTCACAGCTGGCTACCTGCTTTTCTGCTAGGCCACCAACAGCTTCCCAAAATTTCAAGAGTGTACAGAAGCTTGTGTTAAACCTGCATGCTTCTTCCTTCATTACCTGCCTGACAAAAATTATGTAAGAAGCAGCAACAAGGTAACTTCTTTATTTTATAACTGAAGCATGGACTTGAAGTCCTAAATTAATTCATACCCCAAAGCAAATGACAGTCAATTCTGTCTCTAATAAAGCAGGCAAGATACTACTGTTAAACATGGAATGGTTTCCTCAGAGAGGGCTGGAGAGTGGGAGATAGGCAGGAAGGGTGCACCTCCTGCACTTGGCCATCCATATGTGGTTGTCACAACTGGCACAAGACATGGGCTTGTGTTTCCATACAAAATGTATCTGCTCTGCTCCTGAAGTGAAGTCTACCTAAAGGCTTCCTGCCCCTGCCTGCACAGCCAGCCTGTTGGAAGGACTAAGCCTTCTCTGAGATTCCAGGAGATGTCCTGGCTGGTAAGTTATAAAGGCCATTTCTCACTGTGTGATCATGACTTGTTGCTGCATATGGTAAGACAGCCTCATCCAAAAATTTTTGGAATTTGGTCTCAGTGAGTGGGTTTTCCCTGTTGTTTGAATTTCTCAGCTTGGTTCTCTTCCACCTCGCTGGTCTCCTGCTGCTTGTTGTCACTGCTGCCAAACTCTTGTGTATATAATTTAAGCTCTTTCACAAATTAGTCCTTACCTCTCTTTATGGTTCCTGGGCTCATCACCTATGGTCAGCTCAGTTCCATATACTGAGCCCCCCATTCTTGCCTTGCTTTCAGAAAACCAAGTGATTCATGTGATATACTTAGGTCCTAGAGGTTTATCCTAAATCCCAGAGCATAGCAGCTATTCGGGTGGGTTAAATGCTAATTTACCACTCCCCTCTTCCTTGAAGGAAGGAAGAGCAAAGGAAAGGCAGCTAAAGAGTGAGACCTCCATGGCAAGGGTCGTGTATGAGACAGAAGTGGTGGGGATGCAGTTGACAGCAGTTTGAGAAGGAATGTGTGCGGTAAGATTTACTGAGTGACTGCACACTTCAGAGCTGTGGTGAACAGTGGAGCTCAGCTGTTCAGAATAAAGCAAAACCAGAGCAGCCCATGATGAATTGGTTCCTGTTCTTGCTGCAGAGGATCTGGGCCTAGAGCAGCTGGCATGGAGGGCACCATATAAGTCCCTATTCTTGAGCCAAGAATTCAAGGCAGATCTGTCCCTTTCAGGCTGGAGGGAGTAGGCAGCAGAGGAAACTTCTCTTGCCTTGAAGCAGCTGTGCAGTGTGGTGGTGTGCTGTCCAGGACATGTCTGTTTTACTGGGGGTGCTCAGCTGCTGCCTGGCAGTGGTCCTCAGCCATACCAGGCTGGTTTGGCTTTTCCCATTCTCAGAACCTACAGAGGGTAGAGACTCCAAAAGTATGAGATCTGAAATAATGTGTCATAAACTTACTGGTTTTGTATTGCCAGCTCTTGACTGAATGAGGTCAGCTGCCAGTCGTGAGACAAGATTGCAGGAAACAGGCACCAAAACAACAGCCAGCTGTCAGGGCCCCACTAACCAGTGGTTTTGCTGTTGTGCAGAACCTGAGTGCAGGGCTGCCCTTGGGCCAGATCTGTCACGACGAGCAGCGGCTGGAGGTGATCTTTGCAGATCTGGCCAGGCACAAGGATGATGCTCAGCAGCGCAGCTGGGCACTCTACGAGGATGAGAATGTCATCTGCTGCTACCTGGAGGAGCTGCTTCACATCCTGGTGAGTAAATTCCTCTTTTTACAGGCAGAGCAGAGCAGGCAGTGCTGTTGAAGTTCCTTTTTTTGACCTCCTTCACCCCTGTATTACCACTGGATCTGCTGTTTCAGAGGCATAGGTTTCCTGTGCATCCTTTACTGACAGTAAGCCCTACCTCTTTCTGTAGGCTCTGCAGTGCTGTTGAGCTGCCTTTACTCTCCATTCCATGTTACAAAGCTGTTCTGAAAAGCGTTACTGAGCTGTTCATGGTAGTTTTGATATTTACGTATCACAAGAGGATATAAGCCCTCACCTCCAACAAACCCAACCTCCCACAGAAAACCTGGAAGTCTCTGTTGAGGGTTGTTGCACTCCTAAGCCCATTTAAAATATATTCTACTTAAGATATTATCTGTTGCTGGGAGGTACCTGTGGGGTTAAGCTCATTAAATGCAAAGAACATTCTTTGGTTGCCTTGAAAGTGAGTGTTAAAGCTGTTTCAGTGAAAAGTATAAATCATCTCACACATCTCTGCGTACAGGAGAGGAATATGCCCATAGTGAGCACTAGTATGTACAAGGCTGCCTGTGTCCAGGAATGACTTGGGAACTGCCCTCAGTGCAGTGACATGGTCTGTGTTTGGGATACTGGTGTGGGGTTTGTTCCAGCACTATTTTTTAGTCCTCTCCAGTTCTGACATAAATGGAACAGGTAAGTTTTCTGTAATAAATGCCAGGGTCTTTGTCACTCCACATACAGCCTGTGCTGCTGTGCGGTGGGCCTGCAGGGCAAGGCTGAGTGGGTTTTTTGCAACCATTTCCTCATAACTTAGGGGTGGGAGGAGATGTATTTCTCAGGATGGTAGCAGTGCCGGAGCTGCCCCGTGTAACTGTGTGATGCTCTCAATGAGGTGCTGTTCAGGTCACGTTTTAGATATTTTCAGCCCAAGCGTGCTCTATGGCAGAGGCATTTCTCAAGAATCTACCTTGATGATGAAGGATGATGGTTCTTCACCTGTTTCTGTACTCTGCCTTCAGTTTCTTTGTGAGATGTTGGGGCTACTGAGATGTGAAAGCAAGTGGACTACCTTGAGGTCCCTGGAGCAGGCACCTTCTGCTTTGATGTGTCACTGGGTTACTTGTCCGTTCCTTCTTCCAGACAGATGCAGACCCAGAAGTTTGCAAGAAAATGTGCAAGAAGAATGAGTTTGAATCTGTCCTGTCCCTTGTGGCATATTATCAGATGGTAAGGTGGCAGAATGCACCAAATCTCTTTTTCAGATTTCCCTGAAGATGCAAAAGAGCAGGGTTGGTACAATGAATGTATGTAAGATGTTTCCCTTGGATAGGGCAGTTCTGTGGTCTCAATGAAATTGCAGCATATCTCTTTTGAGTGCTGGCTAATGTCAATGCTATGCATGAAAGTTGTGTGAAGGAGCAGAGGATGCTGTAGACTTCGAAGCAGTAGTTAGCACTGGGCAAGGGTAAAGCTTGCTGGTTTTACTGGCCCATTGAGGGACAGCATTGGCATCACTGGTATCTAGAAGAAGGATTTCAGAGCATGCCTTGGGAGATCTGACAGGCTATGATTGCTCTTCTTTTAATTTGATGCACTCCTGTGCATTAGTAAATAACTTTGCTTAGGAAACTAAGTAGTGAGTAGAAGCCTTGGGAGTGAGGAAGGAAATCAGTATTTAGAGGAAGAAATTGAAGTTTTGCCTTAAACACCTATGTAGTGTTCCTTTGCCCCTCTCCTTACTGGAATGTTCTGTTGTAGGACTCTGTGGGAGTAAAAAACTTGTCCCCATCTTATCCCTAAGTCCCCAGCTACAGCACAGATCTCAGCATCAGGGAGTTGTAGCATAGCTGAAAGCAGCAGGAAGGCAGGCTGGGCATAACAGAGCCTGCTGACTTTCACTGCCTGCTCTTCTCTGACCACAATTCCAAGGAAGCCTGACCAGGTAGGGAGCAGTTGCATATCCTGCCCTGGCTGCTGTCATGCCCAGTGCCAGGGCTTGGCTCACTTGTGTTCTCTGAACCCTGGAGTTGTTGGCTGAGAGTGGAATATGCAGGATACCTCAGCATCAGAGCTTCTGCATGGGAGGTGCAGGCTGAGCATCATCTTTGCTGGAATCCTTGCATGTCCCAAAACTTTCTGAAGAGAGCTTGCAAATGTTACCTTGTCAGGAAACCTTAGTGAGAGCACTGTTCACAAAATCTTAGTATGCTCAGAGAATCCTGGCTACCCAGCACATTCAGTCCATTTGCTGGGGACAGGTATGCGTGTTGGTAAATTACCGGATGTAGTGGATGATGTGGGACATCTCAGATCTGAGCTCTGGCTGCCACATACCCTCTGACCACATCTGCAAACAACTTGTAGCCAGCCCAATTGTGAACGTTATTGTAAAGTGATTCCTGTACTGTTGTTAAAAGCTTTTAAAGCTTCTGGGTTCATGTCACCCTGGGAAGGTCTGTGGCTTCCCAACAACTGGAATTTCTAGAAGCTGTGTCTCTGCCTCAGAGTAAGCCCTCCTCTAGGACATGGTTTGATCTAACAAATTGGTTTTGCAGGAACACAGGGTGCAATTGCGCCTGCTGCTGTTGAAGTGCTTTGGAGCCATGTGCAACTTGGATGCTGCCGTTATCTCAACGCTTGTGAATTCTGTGCTGCCGATGGAGCTGGCCCGGGACATGCAGACTCACACACAGGGTGAGCCAGAATTGCTGTTCCCATGGCCCTGGGAATATGTCTTCCCATTACATGACTTACAGCAGCAGCAGTGGCTGCCCAATGCCCGGCTGCTCTACATGCCCAGTGTTCAGGGGGGAATGGTGTCTTAAAGTTACTCAGGTTATTACAGCTGTAACTGGGGAATGTGCAGGAAGGGATGTTTCAGTCCAATGATGGGAGGCCCTCCAGCTCTTGAATATGCCATTAATGATCTGTGTCACTTCATGTAGATGTCTTAAAACACATTTTGATTTGTTCCAGTTTTGTTCCATAATGCTGACAAGAGACACCTGCAGATCTCAAAGAAGATCTCTGCAGTTTCTTAAAGAGATTTTTGCAGCGTTCTATGCTCAGTTTTTGTGGTGTTTCATTGTGTTGTATGAGATATGTGCTGGTTAAAGGAAAGAGCCTTCTCTCCACCACTGTACCAAGAGAGCTGGTAATGCTGTTGTTAGCATTGCAGTCCTGGTCCTCAACAGGATAGTGCCATGGCCCAGGTTCTTCCACCTCTTTGCTTTCCATACTCAGGCTTTGCCCTGTCCCTGCTACGTATAGGAATGTCCTTCATGCCCTAGAACTCTTGGTTAGTCCAGTGTCCTTTATTTCCAAGCAGCCAGAAGTAGATGCTGGGAGAAAGCCTTAGAGTAAGGTGAACATGTAGTAATACTCCCCTGGTGTTACCTTCCAGCTCCCCACAGGTGCCTGGTCCTGGACAGTCACAGCTTTGCTCCCCAGTTTGAAGTCAACCTGTAGGCCACCAGTGCTGGGAGTGGCATATTTCTCTTAAAAGGACATTGAAAATCCATTGTCTTGTGCTAATTGTGATGCACAATTACAGTAGCTGTTGAGTGACCACATGGATCAAATCAGAAGAGCCTGGTGTTTGCAGCCTTG
Source organism: Horornis vulcanius (assembly GCA_013401035.1). Taxonomy (NCBI): domain Eukaryota; kingdom Metazoa; phylum Chordata; class Aves; order Passeriformes; family Scotocercidae; genus Horornis; species Horornis vulcanius. The sequence continues at coordinate 39,466 of VZUA01031894.1, forward strand.
CTGCCCTGGTTGCAGTCTTTTACTTTGTTGGGTGTCATGAAGCTGTGGAGGGTTATAATTTGGTGATGAGACTGTGTAGGGGTTGACAAGTCTGCAGAGGACAGGTACTGTCCCATCCATTTCCTGTGAGCCAAGTAAATGTCCTAGATGACCACTTTGAACCTGTATAATAGACATTCTGGTCCCCAACATCCCATCACAGACTGCCAAACTGACTGTGGTGGGCAGCTTTAACAGGACTCATCTCGTGTCTGGAAAGGGCTATGGGAGATGAAAATCTAGCCTGCTGCAGAAGGCTTTGTACTTGTACCTGCTTAGATGCTTTGAAGTGCAGGCATTGCAGAGGTGAGGAGTGTGGCATTTCAGGGCAGGGTGAAGGGCTGGTGGGACTGCAAGTATTACTCCTTTATTGGCTATGCTTCCTCCTTTGTTACTGCTGCTTATAAATTCTGTGCTGTGAACTTACCACACTCTTGGTATTTAATGTGGTTTTGTCTGCGGAGCATCTTCTCCAGGTTTTACTGCTCAGGAAGCAAATGCTACTTGCTTATGGGGCTGTGACTGTGCTCCGTGGCAACATCTTTTCTGATTTTGTGCTGCCAGAAATAAACTTTATTGTGCCTCCATCATTCATTCACAAAGACTGTCTCCAAGTGAGCATCCTGTGCACCTTCCCAAAAAGGGCTCTGTCTCTAGCTCTGTTCCTGACCCTTTGTGCAGGCAGAGTGGGCTGGTCACCCTTCTTACTCCTTGCCTGGTTGCAGTGATACTGTTTTTTGTCCAGGGCTGTGTCATCCCGGACTGCACAGCTGATTCAGCCTCTTGGTGGGTATGGAGCTTTGAGCTCTGAGCTATGCAACTTCTGCACACCTCTGCTGGTCTCCAGGTAGTACTTAGGCTGGAGCAGGCCTGTCTCTCAGCAAGTCTTAGCTCTGCTTTGGGATCCTAAAAGTGTGGAAGTGGGTGAGAAGTGGCTCTACTGTGTCTTCTGAGCTGCCAAATGTGCGGCTCTGCAGCATCTCCCTTTCCCTAGCATCATCTTAAGGTGAGGATTTTTTCCCTCCTTGCGGTAAGGTGGTCCAGTTGGAGGGTGAAAAGCTAATTCTCCTTTGCTGACAGACCACTGTGTGGATACAGGAGCCTCACAAATCAGCGTCCTCATCCTGTGCTGCTTTCCTTGTGCTAAGCTTTATGGTAGGCACTTGTGCAATGGCATCTGTGCATCATCCAGTCCTCTCAGCCTTCACAGAGGGGCTACAGGGCAGTAATCATCCTTGGCCCAAATGTGTCTGTCCTTCAGAGGTGTTTCAGGGCATTAGTAGTTCCCTTCTGCCATTCTTTACTGCTTTAGTGCTTTACTGCTTCATGTGCTGCCAGCAAATGGCAAGCTTGTGTGAAAACATGACCTTGAATCGTAGAACGACTTGAGCTTATTTTGGTACTAGAAACAGGGAAATAGCAGCTGATCTTGACAGGCAGTGGAATAGCTAATCCCTTCTGTGGGTGACTGGAGCCAGAGCAGTCAGTGCCAACACTACACAACTGGGGAGCGTGGAACTGGCTGCAGCAGCTCTGTGGGATCCCTCCTGGCTTATTATTGAAGAGCAGCTGAGGCAGAAGTGATGCTGGGTGCCTTTGGTGAGAAGGACTTTATCCTGGGACTGGTGCAGGCATGATGGCTGCTGGCCAATTCTTCTGCAGATGATTGGGTCTTTCTGCTTCTTGACAGCTACTTCCCTCTGCTGCAGCTGCCCTGCACATCCGTCCATCTTAGAACACCTTATAATAAGTCACAGCAAGACAGAATTAGCCAGAAAAATTCCAAAGAAAACAGGGATAATCCAGTCTGTGATCATAACTTTCTCCCTTGTTGCAGCACAGTTTACATGCAAGTGAGTTGTCAGGCTCTTCTCCCTTCAGTCATAGACAGTTGTGTCTGCTCCCAGTGCCCACATTTCACACTGCTGTATTTAGAAGGTAGAAGCAAGGTTTTTAAAGGCCTCTGAGAAATGCTTTTCATGCATGATTGCAGTTTCTCACCACTATTTCAGTAGACTTCAGCAATGCAGGCTGGTAAACAAAAAGCTGTATCTCTCCCACCTGTCAAAGCTACTTCAGTGATGCTTATCAGCTGTCAGCAGTTCCTCTGCTTCAAGAGAGCTGCATTGATACTATTTAATTTCTGACAGCCACTGGCGCTGCTCTGCAAAGTTAAAAAACAAACAAAAAATGCTGTGTTTTGACTGACA
>VZUA01031912.1:0-11950 GCA_013401035.1 Horornis vulcanius
GGACCTTGGAGTTCATCCAGTTCCATCTCCTACTCCAGTTCCAGCATGAACCTTTCACTAGCCCAGGGTGCTCATTATCACATCATGCAGCCCCAGCATAAACAGCAGGTGACCTCCATGCAAAGCCCCCACCACAACAAAGCTCTCAGTCTTCTCAATTTTAAAGAGAAAAGGGGACAAAAATTCCCAATTCCTTTTCTTCCTCACCTGGAAATGACCAATTTTCTGTCCAAATGCTTCTCTGACATGCAAGTATGGAATTGCGTGGTCAAGAACAGCTTGCATGAGCCTAAGAAGAAAAGAGGGAAAAGGGAAACAGCAGAACTATTAATTAACTATGCTTTAAACTTTGGAAGTGTAACTGTAACCCAAGGCAATAAGGTTCCATAGCCAGTGATATCCTGCTGTCTTCCTACAGCTCCACTCAAACAAAGCCAAGAATAAAATCCAAAGGTGCCATATTTCTCCCCAGTGCTCATTTGGGACATCCTGTGGGAAGGTCTGAGCTTTTAATTCAGGGGACTGAAACTTGAAGAGCTTTCTCACAACCACAGCCAGGACAGTTCATGCTGCCTCTTACCTCCAGAACCCCTCAACTCAAGGAGTACCACCCAATACCATAATAAAAAGCACAGGTAAGAACAAAGAGGGTATAAAATCCTCCTCCTGCATTGTGCATGTTGGTCTTTCCACAAGAGGATTAGCCCAGAGAGACCACTCAGGAGGACAAAAGGACTGTGGGATGCCAGTAATTACTGGGGCGTTTAAAGATTGAATAAATGAAGAACAAACCAGTCCGTGAGTCTCTGGATAGTGTGTTAGATTCTAAGGAATTGATAACACAAATAAACTGGTTATTCCCTGTGTAATAACATAGGGGTACACAAGCCAGCAACTGGGGCCTGAAGCAGACTGATATCTCTGGAATTTTTTTTATCAAGACTGATCATTCCCAAAGCCTGCTCTGGAGGGTCAGTGGACACTGGCAGGCAGACTTACAAACATTATTTCTGGCATTGCTTCTCCCATCTCTTGCCCTTCACAGGGGGCTTCACAGAGATGCTTTCAAATTGGAAAACCACTGCATGAAAACCTGAAAGCTGAAGGATGAGGCAGAGCACATTTGAGTGAGTGGTGGCTGCAGAGAGGACCCTAAGCACATCCAGGAGAGTCCAGCCAAGCAGCTGTGCTGGTGCTGAAGTTCTGTGCTGGTTTTGACTGAGACACCCAGCAGCCACAGGATCTCCTTGCACCTTGCTTCCTTCCCACATCTGAACCAGCCTCTTCTCTTCTGCTGCCCCAGTAACCCAGTTCTCCAGCCAGGATCCATCCTAGCAAGAGCTGCAGGCCCCAAGGGATCCCCATCAGGCTTGGTGATCACTAAGGACCCTTCTGGCCTTACAACCTATGAAAGATGACAAACCCTTACCCCAGGGGGCCTCCAGACAGCACAAGCCTCTCCAGGTCCAATCCACTCATCAGAACATAGACTCCTTTGCTCAGTGTCCCCAAGACATTTTCAGCTGTGAAGAGCAAAGAAAAAGACATTTATTTATGTGCAAAACTCAGACAAGCTGCTCACTGAGGGCCTGCATTCACTGCAGGGGGTGCAGCCTGGGCCAGTGGAAGGTGTCCCTGCCCATGGCAGGGGGTGGGACTGGATGAACTTAAGGCTCCTCCCAGCCCAAACCATCCTGGGATTCTATGAAAGATGACTGAATAGCCTGAACCATTTCCTGGAAAAAACTGTTTCAGCTTCCAAAGCCAAATATCAGAAGGAGCATTAATGGCCGGAGTGCCAAGTGCGTTAACTTCCAACACTGCAGTGATGTGCTTCTCCATGTCATCATCCTCTTTCCACAAGAACATTCTGTTCCCTGTGGATGACTCCTGGGACTTGATCAGAGCACTGGGGCACTGGCCTTTATGATCTCAGGGTGGAGGGATCCAATACAGTTAGAAATGTCAGATTTCAGCTGGAACTCTTCCATTTTAGCTTTTGAAGGTGTATATGGGGAGCAGGAGAACTCCTTGCTCTGTAAATGTGCAATCAGGATTTTCATGATTCTGGATAAGACATTTTCTCCATTTGCATAGAAAGGCTGGAATTTTTCTATCCACAAAAATTGCCACTGGAATAACAAATACTGCTATTAGAGGCCTCTGCTGTACTAATAGGGGGAAGGATGTCCATATTCAGGCCCCGGTCCCCAAAGAACTCAGAAATGTTACAGCAGCCTGTTGGAAAATCTCCAGTGAAAAAACCTTCAGGGCAAAGTAGCTCACCTCCATACAAGACAGGAGCTCTAATGGAAACAAGTTTCTTCGGAAGCCTCAGCAAGGCTTTTGAGAAGGAGTGGTTAAGAACTAGGTCTGTGAGGGTGAAAGAGCAGTGACCTAACAAAGGATGTGCTCCTTCCCTGCAATCCAGCAGATTGCATTTTTCCAGTTCCACCATCTCCCTCAGAGGCTGCCAGAGAACAGATAAGCATCTACAAAGCCCTCCAGCTCACAGGCTGAACACGTGTGTAATTAGTGATCCAATTTATCTGATCAAGAATACAGGAAACCACCATGATTTGAACCCAACTCACCGGGGACCTTGCAGTCTTCAAAGATCAATTCACAGGTATTAGACCCTCTCATTCCCAGCTTATCCAGCTTCTGGGCTGTGCGGAAACCCGGCATTCCCTGCAAAGTCAAGGCAGTAAAAATACATTTCACATCTCAGTTCCAACAGACTAAAGAAAATCATGAGAGATCTGTGAAATTCCCCTGACCACAGGAACATGTGTAGGGTGGCAGGAGGGAGATAAAGTGATCTAAGAACAACATCAGGTCTAGGTGCAAGCGCAGAGGAAGCAAATGGACAGAGAAATACACACATATGAACCCTGTGCACCCATTTTCTAATGCACATAAACAGCAAATAAATAAATAATTTGGAGAGCTGCCAACACAGGCCTTCCTACAGCAAGGGTTGGAAGCTCTGTCAGTAACTGAACTATTCTAACAATGAAGTTACGTCCATCAGAAGGTTTACTGATCTCAGATTTTATTTTGTTAAAGGTTCCTTTCCTGCCTGAAAGGCAGAAAGTAGTTTGTCTTTAAGGAAGAGGCTGGCAGTTATGGAAGGAAAACCAGCTGACCTCCAAATGAAGCAGTTAGGATGAAGGATTGTGCTTTAAAACCCCGTGGGAATGACTAAACCTACCCTCTCCACGATGAAAGCAGTTATGCCTCGGGAGGCCGGGACAACGTTCATGTCAGTTTTAGCGTAGACGATGAGAACATCCGCATCCGGCCCATTGGTGATCCAGAATTTGTTCCCATTCAAAACAAAGTAGTCTCCTGGAAGCCAAGAGAGGAAATCTATTAGCTCACGACAGCAACACTGGTATTTCCACTCCATTTATTCCCTAAACAGGCCTCCCAGAATCACTTTGGTAGGAAAAGTGATCGTTGAATCAAACCTTTGGCCCATCACCACCTTGTGAACCAGACCAGAGCACTGAGTGCCGTGGCCAAATGTTCTTTGAACACCTCCAGGGATAGGGCTTCCAGCACCTCCCTGGCCAGCACAGGACAGGCCTTACCTTTCTTGTCTGCTTTCAGCTTCATGGACACGACATCAGAGCCAGAATTTGGCTCGCTCATGGCTAAGGCTCCAATGTGCTCTCCGCTGATTAGCTGGAAGAAAAGACAAATATTAGCAAAAGATGAAGACCAGCAGCATTGTTTGTGTTCCCTCTTTAGCCCCCCCATCTGTTTTCCTGCACTGAACCTCCACAGCTGCTGTTCTCTGCAAGAACTCAAATGAGAGCTGCTGCTCCCGGCACAGCCCGAGCAAGGAGCTCCCTTGTGCTGTGCTGAGGGAACAGAACCAAATCCCAGTGGGATTCAAAGGGTGACTCAGCTCTGTCTGAGCTAGACAAGCACAGCCCTGCTTGCACAACACATGAGGAAGGCGCCAAGAAACCATGCAGGCAGCCATATGCCTGTCCCCAGCTCCTGCCTGGCTTTCTGCTGCCCTTTTACACAAACAGGAGCTGGTGAACACAAAAGGCCAACAAAGGGGTGAAAAGGGATGAGAAAGTTCTCTGCAATGTTCTCACAGCCCAATTCCCCCACACTCACCCCACAACAGCAGATGGACCCTCCTCCTGTGCCTGCTCACACCAGGCTCTGGCAGAGCTGTTGCTTCCACTTCACTGTTATTTCATCCTGCCCTTTTCTCCTTGCCTTATTTTTTCCTCCCTGTGTACTTTCATCCATCTTCTCCTCCTTTTGATCTCTACTTTTTCTTTTTTTTAAAAAGCAGACTCAATGCTTAAGGTATGTTCAACCAATTCAATCCATCACTGCACTGCTGAAGTCCCCAAGAAGTGCTCAAATCTAGTGAAGCACCTTTAAGTGCTCTGTCAGGAGCCAAAACAAGTCAGAGCTTCACATCTCATTGAAAGGCAGAGAATGAACCATGAAAATACACCTGAGGAAGGAGGACAATTCGGGGTTACACATTTGCAGGCTGCACAGTGCTTTGAGGAAATGACGCTGCTGATAATTTCACTGATAATCTCGGTAGCTGGAATTGAATGTGCTCATTGTTTTTACATGCATTTAAAAACTGAAATCTAATTAATGAGCTTCTGAGTTACAACATCAATGCCCCAAGTGATGATGAAGTTTCACATGTAGTTAATTAACAGCCAAACCAAGCATTTGGGCAGTGAGAAATAGAAAATATCAAATAGGAAAGCAGTGACTTTCATTCGGAGATCTCAAAAAAAGATTTGGGAATTTGAAAGAATATTCTCCAGTGTCACCTCAAGGCCTCCCTTAGTAACAGAGATCTGGGCTGTGCTGCCTGCAGACAAGGACTTGAGCATGTGATGAGGTCAATATGGACTAACAGGACAAAAACTGACAAGCTAGAGAAGGGCAAGTTTGGTAAGTACAGTATTCCTTAAGCTTTGGTCACTGAAATCTGCTGGTGCTTAAGATGTCATCCTTGCAGCCAGAACCCAATGCTTTCCAGCGTTGCCCCTCCTCCAGCCACATACCTTGGGCAGGTACTTGTGCTTCTGGGCCTCGTTGCCGTTGCGCACGAGCTGGTTGATGCACAGGTTGGAGTGGGCCCCGTAACTGAGCCCCACGGAAGCTGACGCACGGGAGATCTCCTCCATCACCAGCACGTGGTCCAGGTATCCCAGGGCAGACCCACCGTACTCCGCTGGGAAGAGAGGAAAAAGCTCACGTTACCCACCACGTGCACAAGATCCTGGGGCTGGGCTCAGTATCCAATGAGATCCAAGACACTTAGAATGCTTTTGGGTTTGACTGTTGCCAGCCCTGAGCTGGGCACTTCTGGCTTTCCCCATCCTCTCTGAATTTCAGTTTTCTCAACTTGAAGTCACAGGGATATTTTGCTTTCAGCATAATCCATAATTGACTTGTATAACATAGTTTGTATGTAAAACATGCACAAGGACACGTCTTGAACATGCTACTGACATTGCACAATAATGACTCCTTCTTATCAACCTTCTATTATCACAAAGATTAAATCACCAAGTTGCAAACTCCTTAAGGTGAGAACAAATGAACGCAAGCAAGGTTTGTGAAATCCATGTATGTTTGTCCCTAAACAAGTGAGGAATTCTCAAACTGCTCAAAAATGTGGCACTAAGGACTTTTCTAAGCCCACAAATGTGCAGGACATCAGAACTTTGATGAGTGGCCGACTGAGAAGGCGAATGATCCGTAGATGTAATTCATCAGTGACAAGCACGTAGATTTCAAAAGAGGATTAAGCAAGACAGAGCAGCACTGGGAGCCCAGCTAGGTATATGGAGTTGAGCCTAAAACTAATAGTAAAGATTAAAGTCACACAGTAGAACAGGGAGAGAGAAGGCAGGTAAAAAGAGAAGGTTGAGAAACGCGTAACAGCCTTGAGGAGCCAACAGCCTACATAAATATATACACATGTACCTCTAAACACACTTATATACACACAAATACAGTCACCTCCCAACCTAAAAGCTTCATTCTCCAGGTAGGAAGCAAGTGGTTGTACTGCTAAGAGCAGCACTACAACAGGCCACGAATGCCGAGAGGCAGCGGGGGAGATAAGCTGGGAGCACTTACTCGTCATCAACGTGGAGGCTGCAAACAAGAGCAACAAGGGTAAGAACAAATCTCTGTGTGTGCTCAGAGTGACCAAAGTGCACAGCTCCAGGGGGCTGCTGTCCCAAATTCCTCAAATTAACACCACAGCCACTGGCATCACACACAGCCTTTCCTCCCACGTCCCTCATTTTGACTCGTCTTTCGTCTGCAGGGCCCTTTATCCTCTAAAATCTTCTCTCTACCACAAACCCGAGTTTAGGGGTTTGCTATCAGTATCCTAAAAGATGGGCTTAACAATTTCTCAAGTATGCCAAAACAAGAGGGTTTTTAATTAATTCCTATATAATGGCTGGGTTTGGTGCTTTTGCCTCAAGAAAGGAGAGGTAACTGTGAGCAGCACAAATCCAGGATTGCTTCGCGCTGCAAGAGGAACAGGAAAATGATCCTGCCAGTCGCCTCCTCAAACCATGGTGTGATTTCGAATGATGCTGCCCTTTCAAAGCTACTCTTATTATCATTCCATGGAAACTACATATTTACATTTCTTCACTTTGCACTTTATAAAACAAATGGAAAATTACAAACACCACAGATATCTTAGTTTTAGGAAGAAAACAAACAGTACTGTTATTCAAAATGTTCTCCTTAATAGACTTGATGCACCGGTGCCCAAACAAGCCATTTAATTGTGTACACCCTCCTAAGATTCCACACAATCTTCACATCCTAAATCCCAGTCTCCTCCAACAAAACCAATGTCAATAAAGAAACACGCAACTCCACAATCCAAAATAAAGCAAAAAATCCTGGGTGGAGGAGGGTTTTAAAGGTAAACCTTTGAGGAAATCAGGAAGGACAGGACTCGTGAGGGGTTGGCTTATTTATAGTGTGGGAAACTGCTGTAAGCCTCAGGCACAACATCAAAGAAGAAAGAAGGTAAGAGTGAGGAAAAACAGGAGCAGCAGTAAATGGGGAAGAGGAGAGAGAGAGAAAGCAGAATCTTTCAGCACTGAAAGAGAGGCAGAGGCATTATTCCGACGCATTGCTATTCAGCTGGATTCTGCAGAGCCTTTGCACAGCCACATCTAGAAAACAGACTTTTCCATGGGGAAAGAAAGGCCCCATCAGCCGCTTTTCTCCACTAAGGGCTTCTCCTCATTACCCTGCCTTGGTGCATTCAGCATGATCACACTCAATCTGTAACACTCATCACAACACTTTTCACTAACCTGCGCAAGGCTGAGTAAGATTTCCCCTGATTTTTTTCCGACTGGTTGGCTGTGGTCAGCTCCCCATTAGTTATTACAGCTTTTCAGAGCATTATTTTAGATCCTTTAACTTCTCCCATTACAGATGGATGTTTGTTCTGGGATACTTTTATCTCTAGCTCTCCTTCTTCAAAACTTGCTTCGTATTAGAAAGGCACAAATATGTTTGAGCTACATATGTTACATCTGGAGAAACCATTTCTGAGCAGTGCTTTTAAACTGTGAAAGGCATTTTGTCTAACAAGGAAAAAGGATTCAAAGTCAGAGAAGAAGAAAAACAGTTGGGAAAGAGTTTTTTAAAACGCAAAGATAGGACAAAATGAATGCCACGTGACAGACAAGGCTGTTGTGAACTGGAAAGTGAGAGTTTAAGAAGACTCTCTCTTTCGTTTGAGGAATCACCCATCAGAAGGTAAAAGAATGGAAGAGACTTACCAGGGGCTGTGATCCCCAGAACTCCCAGTTCTCCAAGTTTCTTCCAAAAGTCCTATGAATACAGAACAAGCAATCAGCCCAAACTGGTAGTCTGGGCATCAACATAACAAGTTTCCCCAGGTAATTCTCTGGACACATCCGTTTATCTGCGAGATATCACGAAAATAAGGCAAATACAGCCCTAATACCTGTTCCTCCCAGAGTGCAGCAGCATCCTCGGAAGTGAGAAACCACACAGATTTAAGGACATTAGTTATGCTACACATGGGAGGAGTCTGTGGGATTCAGTGAAAATTCACATGCCTAAATTTAATTCTGGAAGGGCACCTCCTAAGATTTAACTCTTTGCCCACTCTAAGGAAAATGTTTGCGTAATAGCATAAACTATCCATTACCAAAGCCTGGAAATATGTAGCGTTGGTATGAGCTGGCAACTAAAGCTAAGGAAGCCTTCTTTGGGGAGATTAAAAAAATGGGAATGTTATAGCCATGCCAAAATGCAGTGGCAAAGGATGCTGTCACCAGGGAGGCCCACACGTGTCCTGGTGGTGCCATCTCCCTGCTGCTCCTTTCCTCTGCTATGTGGTGGACACATACATGAGTGCTCCTCACGTGGCCTTGGTGTCCAGCAAAAATTATCAGGGAATATCTCCAGAGACTTCAAAAAGTATCATACAAGCTCTGGATGACATCTGGAATGCCAGGCTAAATTTATACACTTCACTTCAAAGCCGCACATACATCCCTGGAAATGTCAACATCAGAGCTCTGGGAAATCCTGGCAGATGTTTAGAGCTTTTTGAGTCTTGTGGAGCTTATAAAAACCAATAGTCAGATCTCTCATTTCCATCAATCAAAGCACCCTGTGGCACAGAATTTGTTGGGTTTATTAGAAAGGCAAGTTTCAGCTCAACAGTCAAACTCCACATTTCAGCATTTGCACTCAATATTTTCACAGCAAATCTGAGAAGAAATTCATGTCCAAGAAAGGGACTGAGCCAGGAGTATACAAAGCACATGTTGGGGAAGGAGCCAGAACAGAGAGGGAGAAATCCCATGATAAGAATCCAAACGAGAACATTATCAATCTTTATTATGACTATTATCGCTGCGTTCTGCCCCAGCTTGCTGAAAGTCGGTAACAAATGATAAAACAGGAAATCAAAAAAAGGTTTTCTCTGTGGCTTTTAAGTTTAAAAAGTTAATGCACATGTTCCTGTGGTGTAACTAATGCAGAGATCAAAGCCCAGAGAGGCTTTCAGAACCACACATGAAATACTTGCCCGCATGCCTTTGAATTCGTTTTCCTGGTCAATCTGCTGGGCCTTTGGAGCCAAATGCTCTTGGCAGAACTTTGTCATGGTCTGTCTAAGCTGGAAAAAGAGGGGAGGAAAAACACATCCGTTACATCTCAGCAATATATCTTTGTCTTCTTCCCCTGGATCCTGACAGCATTCCCTCACCAGGCCACTCCAGCACCCCAAACCCAGAAGCACAAGACCATAAGGAAATCCATAGTTCAGGTTACTGGCTGAAATACCACATGAAAGGGTCATTTCTTTAGTCTTTTAAAAAAAAGGTAATGTACTTCAATTCTTCTCAGTATTTAAGTTTAATTGTACCCTGACATGAGAGAATGTTCCTGAACTCCTGCCTGCACTGGGGTTTCAAGCATATTTTTGGGCAGGGAACTTTGGAAGCTGATAAACTGAGTTTATAATGTGCTAACCCCATCCAGCAGCTGCTTACAGCATCACTTAATTATGTGCAGATGCCTGTAATAAGCAGGGATACCAATTAAAGCGTGTTTGTGTATCAAACTGGAACTACATTATCCAGCTTACTACCTTCCACAGTGGGGAAATTCGATAGAGCCAGGAATGTTCATTGATCCAAGTGTTCAAAACTCAAAATATTTTTCTAAATTTTAAACTTTGAACACTTACATACATGTATGCTACAGAAGTCTATATGTATACTAGCAAAATGCATACAGTATCTTAAATGTTTTTATCAGGAAGATTTAAAAATTTGGTCTGGATCTTATGGTAGAGTTTAATAATAATTTTTTTTCTTGGTTCTTTCTTCTCACACATTTATTCTGGTGAAGCAAGTTTCAGAGACTGAAACCCTGAGCTGTTAAACCAGAACTTGTACAAGGGGCAGGAGCAACAAACCAGAATATGCCCACTCCTCTGCCTTTCTCTGAGCCCTAAAGTCTAAACATGCTCTTTTTCACAGTGGAGAAGATATGTTAACATTCCACAGTCACACAGACCCTGGATTCCAGTACTACCAAACAAGCTTTCTCCCCTTTGCTAGATTTAGAAATTTAAAAAGAAGCCCAAAAGCCATTAGATGTCTTTCTACTGTGACGAAGCTAACTGCATTACACTTCAGCAAAGAGCTTAAAATAAACTAAAACAAGCTTAAAACCATAATAAAAAAAAGCTTAATCAATTAGAGATTGAGGACGGACTCAGGCAGCCCTGATACCCTAAGCCAGTTTACAACAGTTATGTTGCTTTTAATTCATAGTTTCACTAACATTACTAAAGATTATTTCTGGGTTTGTGTTTTTTTAGCTTTTCCACCAGGCAGACAGGAACAAGAGGAATATTTTACACCTTCTTTTACATCTGCTGAATACAAAAGTACAAAGAAATGTCAGTTCGAGCTGATAAGGCTATAAACATGAACACAAATGTGGCAAGGAATAATTCTGTAGCAAGAAGGAAGAACAAGTAAGTTTATTTTCCACATCCATATGCTTGCACCATCAGAATTATCTGGAAAGTGAGGCTGTAGCTCCAGTGTTTCACTGGCAGGAGCCTGTGGAGCAGACCTGGGAAGACACTGCCCTTCACTCCAAGCCCTAGGGCAGAAGGGAATACATCTGGAATGGTCAGCACTTGGCTGCTGTTGCACACAGAAGAACACAGCAAAGCTAAGGATCACAGAATCACAGAACATTCCAAACTGGAAGGGACCCACAAGAATCATCAGTCTGTTGGAAATGATCTAACTTTCCTAACTAATTTTCATTAGCTGTTTTAATTAATTGTAAGCATGTCCACTTGTAGTCAGCACTACTTTTTTTTTTTCACAGACATTTATTGATACTTTGATCATTAAATCACTGAAATCTTAAGTTTAATAAAACTAATCCTGAGAAGCTCCAATAAACAAAGCTTGAGGGAGCTGAAGACTGGACACCTGGGATCTTAAATTTATGGCCCTTCAAAGATATGTTGGAGTAACCAGAATACACAGAGGAGATTGAAGCCTAGAAAGCTGGAAACACTCCACTTGAGAAAAAAATGATAAAAGGACTAAAGAAAGTGGGCCAGGTTAGCATGAAGAGTGAGAAATCAATAACTAATAGAAGACAGAATAGTAATTAATAGTGATGCAATTTAGAACCAATAAACATTTATTTCTTTGTCTGCTAAAAATGTGTAAGTGAAAAAGTTTTGTGTCTTGGGTCGGTTTGAGGTTGGAACTTTTGTCAGTGACACAAACACCTCTTGGTCAAGAATAAAGTAATGCCTTACTCACTGACCCCAAAGACAGTGTCAAAGTCTTATTTTTTCTCAGCATTTTCAGAGATTTTTGTTAACAAGTCCAACTCCCTGGCCTGCACAGGAAACCCCAACAATCTCACCCCCGTGCCTGAATGTTGTCCAAATGCTCCTTGAGCTCTGGCAGCCTTGGGTCTGTGACCATACCCTGGGGAGCTGTTCCAGTGCCCGAAGACTCTGGAGGAAGAGCCTTTTCCCAATACCGAGCCTAAACCTCCCCTGACCCAGCTCTTGCCCTTCCCTGGGTCCCTGTCACTGGTCACAAGATGTACTGCTTCAGCGTTGCCCCTTGCAGGAAAGCCGTAACCTCCAACGAGTTCTAAGAATTATCCAAAATCCTTAAGCGCTCCATCGGGCAGGAGAACAAGCTGGGAGAGCTGCCACACTTCTTATGAAGCGACCCCACCGAAGCGTCCCTCTGATGATCCCGTTTCTGTCGGTTATCGCCCATCCGACAGCCCAACGGGCGCAGGGGCCGTTCGCTCGGGCGCTGCGCGGTTCCGTGCCCGAGCCGCGTGTCCGGGGCCGCCGCGCCCC